>CAXIWQ010000194.1:0-63305 GCA_964036275.1 Litoditis marina
AATGGTGTTGTCTTAGGTGTAAATTACTGACACCTGACCTAAACTCGATATGTAAATATACAAAAAGGATTAAGTTCATAACATCAAAGTGTGACTATACTACAAAAATAAATCAGTTTTTTCGAATTGAACTATATCTATAAATTTTACCTTAACATCAAAACGACCAGACTCCAGATTGTCACATGACACATGGAATAGGAGCCCGGTTGTGAATTGGTTTTGGACTAAACGGACAAGTTTCAAATTGTTGGGCGTATGACAACGAAGTAGCAAACTTATTGAGCACTGGTTCCTTCAGAACGCTTCGTTATGTGGGAGCAAATACGAACGTAGAAACGTAATCCCCACCCGTGGTACTATCACCCCACCCAATTGAAATCCCGGAAAAACATGCGAAAGGCTATTGAAAATTAGGGGGGGGGGGGGGTGATTGTACAATCCCGGACATAACTCGCCCACCACCCGGCTCAACCCTGCAGAAGTATGATGCTGTACAATGACCAATCATACACCAGTAGAGTGTGACTATCCTACCAAAAGTAACCCGTTTTTTCGTTAAACATGCGTCAAATTTGTTAATTTCATCGAAAAATGACCACATTGTCCCAAAGTACGGGAAATAGGAGCCCGTTTTGTGAATTAATCTGACTATTCGGAGCTTAGTCGGTGTATGTGACCAATAGTACAATAATCTCTTTCCTTAGTATTTTTTGACAGGGGGGGGGGGGGCAATTGTACGACAATCCCCGAAAAATTACCTGGAGAACAACTACGTTCCCTCTGAGTTTAGTCCTGTTGACGTTGACCTGCCTAGAAATGTCACAAAAAAATAATAAAAACTTCACTCACTGTTTCCATCCATCCTAGAATGAAGCCGATCCAATCGAGAGGTAATGGCAGATGACGAAAGGAACATCATCCTGTAATAACTGTGATATAGTCATCAGCCCTGAGCGAAACTGAGTATTTGAAAAGTTTTTACAATGTCAACTGTCTTATACAAATGTGAACAAAATGTAGACAATGGTTAGAACGAAAAGCAATGAACGATCGGAAACCAGGACAAAATGGGCGTTTCAAGACAGGGGTACTATAGTTAGTAAGCTTTGCTTCAACCCCTTGCTTGAAAAGAGTGATGAAACGATTAAATATATGAACCGTTACGAACTAAAACAAGTGTTAGAATAATAAAGAAGTAAAACACCCGACAATTCAGAAAACCTCGCGGTGAAAGTGAACTGTATCATACATAGGTGGTCGATCGACGTTTTTTTTAAAGGAAAATGAGAAACAAGACCATGAATGAGTTATTATGACTTTATGGACGAATAAATAATTATAAATAAAGAATGAATATCAAATATGAGGATAAAAACAAAAACAGAAAGAAAGGAAATCAATAAAATCCAACGAAATATGCATCCATGACGTCACACAACGCCCAAACGAAAAACGTCATTCTACTACGGCAGGCTCAGACCCTGTCTCACTAAAGAACTATCTGCCAGTACCGTACATTAGCAATGGCGCGCATTTCACCTCCATAGACAATGCAGCACTACTAGTTTCCGACAATAGCGCTAGTAGCGCGCGACAATAGCGCTAGTAGCGGGCTGTATGCGCGCTACTAGCGCTATTGTCGCGCGCTACTAGCGCTATTGTAGCGCGCTACTAGCAATATTGAAAAATCCGAATTTAGAAACGGAAATAAAGCTATCCAAAAAATCTTTTGAGCAACAATTTATTCAACCAGCAACAAACAACAACAACAATTAAAGAAAATAATTGCACTAAATATGGTGATACGCATTTTAGGATGACCATAGAATATAAAATAAACAACAAAAACTGAAGCGTTAGATGGATAGATGTTGTGTAGTCGAATCAAATAACTAAGAATCATTGAGTAAAGTGAAAGAATGAAATATTGAATCACAAGTTAACGAGTATAGTTAAATTAGAGTCCTTCGATCAGTTACCCTGTGGCTGACTCAGATTCTGGATCATCATCTTGGTCTGGGTTTGAACATGCAGTCTTGGACTTCTTCGCGGTCTTTTCATCCCCAGCAGTTGACTTTGCCTGAAACAAAAACAATAGGCTAGAGAATACATAGCGTTTTGATTTTAGCTTATTTTTGGGTTGTTAACAATGGACAGGTTTTCTTCTGGAAAAATGGACAGATTTTCTTCTGGAATCCAACCATGAAATGAATAAAGAAGCAAATTATTTTTCGTTTACTATGTACGACAATAGCGCTAGTAGCGGGCTGTATGCGCGCTACTAGCGCTATTGTCGCGCGCTACTAGCGCTATTGTAGCGCGCTACTAGCAATATTGAAAAATCCGAATTTAGAAACGGAAATAAAGCTATCCAAAAAATCTTTTGAGCAACAATTTATTCAACCAGCAACAACAACAACAACAATTAAAGAAAATAATTGCACTAAATATGGTGATACGCATTTTAGGATGACCATAGAATATAAAATAAACAACAAAAACTGAAGCGTTAGATGGATAGATGTTGTGTAGTCGAATCAAATAACTAAGAATCATTGAGTAAAGTGAAAGAATGAAATATTGAATCACAAGTTAACGAGTATAGTTAAATTAAGAGTCCTTCGATCAGTTACCCCTGTGGCTGACTCAGATTCTGGATCATCATCTTGGTCTGGGTTTGAACATGCAGTCTTGGACTTCTTCGCGGTCTTTTCATCCCCAGCAGTTGACTTTGCCTGAAACAAAAACAATAGGCTAGAGAATACATAGCGTTTTTGATTTTAGCTTATTTTTGGGTTGTTAACAATGGACAGGTTTTCTTCTGGAAAAATGGACAGATTTTCTTCTGGAAACCAACCATGAAATGAATAAAGAAGCAAATTATTTTTCGTTTACTATGTAAGTAGTGTACTCCCCCCGTTTTCTCCACCTGCCCCCGTTTTCTCCACTTGTTTCATTAGGCAGTGGACGTTCCGTCAACTGCCCCCGTTTTCTCCACTTGTTTCATTAGGCCCCATTTTCTTCAATTTGTTCATAAGGTAATGAACTTTTCTTCAACTGCCCCCATTTTCTTCAATTTGTTCATAAGGTAATGAACTTTTCTTCAACTGCCCCCATTTTCTTCAATTTGTTCATAAGGTAATGAACTTTTCTTCAACTGCCCCCGTTTTCCTCCACCTGCCCCGTTTTCTCCACTTGTTTCATTAGGCAGTGGACGTTCCGTCAACTGCCCCCGTTTTCTCCACTTGTTTCATTAGGCAGTGGACGTTCCGTCCACTGCCCCCATTTTCTTCAATTTGTTCATAAGGTAATGAACTTTTCTTCAACTGCCCCCATTTTCTTCAATTTGTTCATAAGGTAATGAACTTTTCTTCAACTGCCCCCCATTTTCTTCAACCGTCTCCAAAATATCCCAAATGCCCCCGTTCTCTCCAACCGTCCCGGTTTTTTCCAACCGTCCCCCAAAATATCCCCACTGCCCCCGTTTTTTCCAACCGTCCCCAAAATATCCAATTTTCGAAAAGTCAAATTTCGAAATGCAAATTTCAGAAAAGTCAAACTTCGAAATGCAAAGTTCAGAAAACTAAGTTTCTCAAAGTTCAGTTTTGAAATGTGCGTTACACATTTAACGTAGCTAATAATCGATAACTTTCGAAAGTGCGGGGGTGGGAGGAGAGTTAACGTCTGTTGGGGCGAGACCCCTCCTAGCATTTAGTTTCGAAAAGATTCATTCGACACTATGCAGAATACTAGCGAAGCTCTATCAGCAATTGCTGATAATTACAGTTATTCAGATGACGATGATGTTGATAATTCGCCGTTCACGTATACCACAAAAACTGAGGAGAAGGTTAAAATCGGTAAAAATGTTACTACCGTGATAATCGATAAGTTGAAGATGAACAGAAAAGTTTTGTACAGTATTGAGGAAATAGGAAAGAATATTGTTGATGACTTCGACAGATTTATCAAAGGAGTGTTGGAGAAGTATGACGGGAACAATGAAACAAAATTCTGCCTCAGACTTGAGCATCCCGGTTTCAAAGAGTCGAAAGGTTTCTTTTTACCATTTAGAAACATTTGCCACTCTGAACGGTAAATCTGTTTTGAAACAAATGAGCATAATGGCTCAGTCGAATTCTAATCTCGACATTGACGAACATTTCACCCTATCGATGCACCTATATAAAAGTATGTCCAAGTCTCAAGCTGAAGATTATCAGAGTGGACAAATCACTACTCTTTAGATTATTGTACTGTATGAATGAACATTTATTAATCAAAATCGGTTTCATCTGAATTAACGTTTACCATCGAATCATTATCTTCATGCATCATGCCTTCCATATCTAAATTGTTTATATTCGGTTTTCCAAAATCTGGACTATCTTTGAAAAATTCCAAAAATTCTGCAACTTCCTGTGATACTTCTTCATGATTATTCTTTACATGTTCCTCATAAACTTCCATAAACTCTTCGAATTTTTCCGGAACTTCGTTCATGCAATCTTCATATGTCTCCCAATTGATCAAGCCATTTTCGAAACTCATATTTTCGAAACTATTTTTCTGCTGTGCCTATTGACCACGCCAGACGTGAAACAAGACAGTAATGGGAATCGAGAGTACATAGATAGTTAGACAGTCAATCAATCGATATTAACCATTTTCGAAACAAATTGTTACACTGTGTATTTCCCTCCACCCCCCTGCCACCAGATGCCATAGCGAGACAGTGTGGGGAATCGAGAGCGCACAGACAGTAAGCGAGTATTGTAGGGGGTAGTAGCCTAACCAGAGCCATTCCATCTAACTGCTACTATTCAGAGATGTCGACTTACTTCGATGCCGAGAAGAAGATAAAACGTAATGTCAAAGACACGGGTATCCTTAACTTCGCCAGATCCATAGTATTAGCCAAGTTGATTGCAGATCAAAACCATGCTAATGAACGTGGGAATGTTGTTGATGAATCTCGAATAAAACTTGACATCAGGAGTGTCAAACATTCAGAAAGATTTTGGATAGAGAGATCTAATCAACTACTAACGCTGGCTAATATCGATAGAGAGCAGGAACATCATGGTATAGCTGAACTACAAAAGGTCGCAGACGTAATGCCCAACTATTCAATTTTGTTGTATTCTCGCTCGCCTCCTGCGAAAGTATACTCGATTATTTGGAAAGGGAATGAGGGTATGGACAAAACTATTATTATAGGAATGTTCGCGGGATTGTTTGATACCTTCAAACCTAATCGAACTACTATCTGTAAATTAGTTTGCAACCTGTGTTCACTTACCTACACCAGACGGGACAATCATTTCTGTACGTTAATGTGCAAACAATGTCGTAGACCTGGCTGTGTGGGCGAAGCCATAGCACCTTTGGAATGCAATGATTGTCACGTGTTTTTCCACAGACGTGAATGTTATGAAGCACACAAAGTATTCACAAGAGAATCGTCGGTGTGTAACTCGTTCAAACGTTGCCCTCTACCAAACTGTGGGATTTTCTATAAAGTCCGAAACTTGCTGAACGGTATTCATATCTGTGGTGAAACTGAATGGTGTTCAGAATGTTCCAGGCACGTGTCTGCAGAAAATCACGATTGTACATGGACACCACCCACAACACTACAAAAACAGAACCTTTTGAAAAAACAGGATAAATTCAAAATTCTTGTTTAAGATATGGAAACTGTCCTTTTGGAAGAATCAGAAGACTTGGAAAATTATTGCGAACAATGGCCAAACTATGTTGGATACTCTACTTTCTGTGAACAGTGTATCGGATCATCGATCGATGATGTCTGTGCTAATTGTGGGCCTAATCGAACAGGGCACTTCAAATATACCACGAGAGATGAACCCCGGAATACTGTAGTCAAAAAGTTTGTACATTTCTTGTTATACGATAGAACCTTGAATAATGCCGTTGCTGTTGCACATAATGGATCGAGGTTCGATGTGCATTTCCTGATCGAGCCCATGATCAGTCTTGGTATTTTCCCCGATGTGCTGAAGAAAGGACTAAAACTCATTCAGATGACTACGAAACCAGAAGAAGGAATGAACATCAACACTCTAACATTCAAAGACTCGTTCCTATTCGTACCCGTGGCTCTTTCCGCACTGCCAAAAGCATTTGGTTTCACCGAGATGAAAAAAGGTACCTATCCATATCTCTTCAACCACCCGGACCGTTATGGGTCTGTCTCTGCGTCCCTACCTCCGGTAGAGTACTACAACCCGACAGAGATGAAACAGGGAACTCGCACAGAGTTCAATGTATGGTATGAAGAGAACAAGAACAAAGAGTTCGATTTTGACAAAGAACTTCATGAATACTGTATGAACGATATTGCTGTGCTGCACCAAGGTCTTTCTCGATATATCAAGTCTACCATCGAGCTCACTACTTTCAACCCTCTTGTGCAATCGTGTACGTTTGCCTCATTCTCGTTCCTCATACTGAAAAACGTACATATGGAGCCAAATCAGGTTGGAATCCTCCCCGAGCACGGTTTTCACTCGAATGATGTTCAGTCTAAACTGGCCATAACGTATTCAATGGTTGAAAAGACAGAGAATATAGAACTACAGTATGCTCTGAAAGGTGGGGAAAAAGTGGTTCAGATTGGTGGAAGAAGAGTAAAATTCGATGCGTACCATGAAGAAACAAGTACTGTTATTGAAGTGCTTGGATGCTGGATTCACGGGTGCGATATTCACACCAAGCCTGACACCAAACATCCCTATTACAATAAGACAATGGGGGATCTGTCCGTGAAACAAAGGAGAGATTGGATCTCATTATCGGAGCTGGTTACAATTTGAAGATTCAATGGGAACATGATATCGAAACAGAACTGAAAAGCAACAAGGAGATGCGAGAACATTTCAAGCATAATCGACATTACAAGAGACTCAGAGTTCGGGATTCTTTCAGCGGTGGACGTACCCAAAACTATCGTCTGTATGCCGAAGCCGATCCTGAGAAGAACACTACCTTGATGCATCGGGACGTGGTTTCCATGTATCCATATCTACTCTGCAATAACCCTATGCCTCTCGGCCAACCTGAAGTGCTCACCCGCAATATAGCACCTATTACTCTACCTCTACCCTATAATGGGTTCTACTGATTGATATATTACCTCCTAGGGATCTACTACACCCTGTTATCTCTATGAAGCACAACAGTAGACTATTATTTGGCCTATGTCGCGAATGCATGTACGCAGAGCAAGACACCGATGTCCGCACGAAGATGAAGAAGATCGCTATCTTCATGTTACGGTATACCAAGCGGAGCTAGAATTGGCACTTCGCCATGGGTATAAGGTATTGAGAGTCTATGAAGTATATCACTGGGGACCCGACAAATGGTCCACCAAAATGTTCCGCGACTTTCTGTTAAAGTTCATCAAAGTGAAAACCGAGGCATCAGGATGGCCCCGGGAAAATATGACTCAGCAAGAAAAGGATCAGTTTGTTGAGGATTTCTACCAACACGAAGGAATTCGAGTAGAACCTGCCAAAATGGTAAAGAATAGTGAAGCGCGCGCCATTGCGAAAATCATTATTTCTTCTGTGTGGGGTAAGATGGCCGAGACAGATGACAAGATTACTACAAAATTTCATCACGCAGACAGCGACTCTTTCAGTGTTGTATTAAATGACGATACTGTGGAGTTCACAGATCTAGAATTGATTGGTGATATTTACATGGTATCTACAAAGAAGAAGGAGAATTTCCAAAAAGCTCGTCCTTACACTAACGTAGCCTATGCCAGTATTGTTTGTGCTCTGGGACGTGTGGAACTGTACAAAATGTTGGAAAGATTGGGACCTCTTGCATGTTATGGAGACACTGATTCGGGTATTTACCTCATTGAAAACGGAATTGACAAACTCTCCGATTTGGCCGGTTCATACTTGGGAAAATGGAGTTCAGAACTTCCTGAAGGGTTTGATATGGTACGATTCGCCTCTACTGGTCCCAAAGTATACAGTTATCAGTTGAAAAACAGAACAACTGGGGAAACGAAAGAGGTGGTAAAGACTCGTGGTATTACCCTAACAGTGGCCAACAGTGAAGTTGTGAATTTCGATTCGATCAGGAGGCTAGCTGAAGGACTCATGGAAGGAAACGAGAATGAACTAATCACAGAGAAGTCGGAAATAATCAAGAAGATGGGACATGTACATACCGCTAGAAGGACTAAGAAACTACGTCCCGTTATGAAGAAGCTCAGATTCTTCCCGGACTCTACAACGAAGCCTTTTGGATGGAAAGAAGAAACAATGTGATGTATATTATTCTTGTAAATAAACTTGTAATCCTAAACTGTGTTTGTTGAAATTGGTTCATTTGAAAAAATATGTTAAAAATATGAGATTTGGTTGAAAACAAAGGTAAACTATCGGGTACAGTAACCCATGTCTTTATACCCTACTCTTTTCGCACACTCTATAATACCTTCCCCATCCTTCTCCTAAACACTCTCCTCTTTTCCACAGTCTCTCGCACAATTTCTACATTCTCTGTAAATGGTTTTCAGCTTACAATATGTTTAGGAAACGCGAGCCAGTGTATACATGATAATGTTTCATTCTTGGAAGGTTCATTTTGGAGTTTTCTGATCTTAAAAAATGGAAATTAATGTAGATAAAGCTTCCTGTCCCCGTATTTTTTCATACATTCTCAAAATACACCTTCTCATTTTTTCTGAATAGGGATGTACATACAATGCATCTTATTTATACTAAATAAACACTACTCCACTCTACACTACCAAATCTTTTGGAGGCCGAGGACTCATTCCAAGTGAGTTCGACGCCGAAACGCGGAAATATTAAGAGAAATGCACAAGGTATGAAAATTGGATATCACACCGGTGGTTGTTTGGCAGTTTAGTTTGCGAAAAATCCGTCCAAAATATCAATTCAAAACACACTTGTTTTCCTTAAGTCAGTTTGGGTTCGACTATTGAGTGTTTTGCTCCAAATCGGGGTAATTAGGTAATTACCGATAAACTTAGGCTTTTATTGATGTAATGTTCCGGTATTATGTATTTGAAACACAATGGTTTCTCGTGCTACTCTAATCTCATCGCTTGCCGATGAAGTAACTGGAAGAAATGGCAATTTCCTATTTCTAAGAACTAACCACGTCCAAGTAGTACACTATAAACTGATACTTTAGTGTTCTTGTATCGTAGTTTTCATAGTAATTTCTCAGGAGTCACACACCAAGTATTCTCAAACGTTTTGGTAACTTGCATAAGCGGTCTGATGTAGGTTACTACACGAGTTCGAGTCTATGGATCTACTCTACGTGTAAAGGTTTAGGTACAACATAACACCTAATTCGACCATTTTCATGAAAAAACACGGGTTTTTAATTGGACACGTCCTTCAATATTGTGCTAGTTTGGCAATTAGTAAGAATAATTGGCAAAGAAGATTAATTTCAAAAACTCAAGTAGAAATTCATTCTTGCTGTACATGCGTACCTATGACATATTCTCTTCAAAATTACACAAGTTGTCACCTTTCTTCATTCTTTTTAGATCACTAGTTCGCGGAGTTATCCACATGAATAGTCTCCATCTGTGTTTCAAAAAGATCCGCACGTAAGATCAAGACAACACATACTCTTAAATTTATAGGTGTTTGGAAGAAAATCTCCATTCTTCTCTGAAATCAAGACATTTCGGGCATTTATTTCATACTGATGTATTATTTTCTTGGAACTTTGTAATTGAACACGTCTGTAAATGAGTTTCATGACATGTACAATCATCTTGACGACACATGTACACTACAGCAACTGCATGCGCACCAGTTTTGTTCTTTTCGAAGATACATGGACCAGTTAATTCGTTTTTTCAGTAATAACAATTATTTTTACCCGTATAAATTGCCTATGAAACAGATGTATACATATAAAAAGCTACATTTTGGTCAATATCTGACATTTCATTAATGTACGCTTCCAATTGGAAAAGACTGAGGTATTTTTGTACGTGGTCAACCAAATATTTTGACTAATAAGTCCTTATTCAATGCAAGTAACGTATTTTGGACATTATATGTCCTATGTGCATATATATTTTTCACTTGTACGCCTATTCTCACTTGAAAAACACCAGTTTCTACAGCCAGTTCGTTACAAATGTGCATTTTTCTACAGATCAAAGCTATTTTTCGTTCAATACATGCCATTTTCATAGTGTAAGTACATTTTCGATTGGTAAAGACCGACCTAAAGGTACCTTTATACGTTATTAATCAAATATGTCTACTAGTAAGTTCTGTTTCAATGCAAATAGCGTATTCTGTACATTGTATTTCCTAAGTGCATGTATATTTTTCATTAGTATGCATCGGTTATTACTTCAATATCACCATGTTTCTACAGACAGTCCGTTGCTCGGACATCTCTCTGGTCGACTACATCGCCGTCTCTGACAAGGCTGCCAAGTACTTGCCCCACTCTGCTGGACGTTTCCAGGTTAGGCATTTGAGGTGCTGCCACATTGTAAACGCAATGAATCACTGTTTCGTGCTTGAAGTATCAGAGTTAGTTTCTTGAGTGCGTCAAAACAGATGTTGGTTAGGTAAAGATTTTTGTTTCATGGACATTTATTGGTTCATCAAGTTTGTTTTTTTCTTTTTATTTCTGGTTTATTGGTAGGGTGAAATGGTCAACCCCAATAGGGTGCGTTTTTAAAATTGCTTTCTATAAATCATTTCCCTTAGTTGTTAGTACCTACTAAGTTGTTGTTCTGGGGAAAACAGACTGACGGGTGAGAACTATAACTATGAGGTGTTCGTTCGTAAGGCCCGCAATTCTTCGTTTCAAGGTGCCCTCATAGTACTTGTGGATAAATTGGTTACCACAACACCGTGCTTGTTTTTTGTATTCACACTTTTGAATTCATTCATGATTCAATAAACAATTCATTTCTATTCTATACGTATGCAGCTAACTACGAGCTAGTAGTACAATGTATTTTAGTCAAGTTTCGGAAGTTCTGTTGCATATTACCGATCGAAATCTGTCAACCCCTCTGTCTGTCTTGATCCATTTCTCACGAAAGTTTGTGTGCAAAAAGATGCAGCTAGGCTATTCTTCTTCTCAGATTCAACTTTCAATAGGTGTTTACTTAATGGCCCACTCCCCCCTTTGCGATAGGCGTGATAAGAACTTCGTGTGAAAAGCAAATTATTCGGCGAATATAAGAATCGGGACACTCTATATCAGAACTATGCGAAAGGAAGAAGGGGTGGTAGGAAATCGAAATACAAAAACAATGTTCGAAGAACTAACGGTTGTGGGACCGATTAGGTACCCGTACCCACTATCTATACAATAATCCACAACAATATTGTAGTCTCATTACCCGAACACACTCTTACTTTTATCGATTGAGACATTTATCCTCCAATTGAGCTTGTTTCAGAACATTGATTTACTTCATTCATTTAAATGAATATCTGTACTCTACCTGTTCCGTTGCACAATGTCTCGATGATGATGATTAATTATTACTATTAGTAATGTTATTACTGTTATAATTTGAATTTCCTTTCTTTTTAGTTTTGTTATGGGGCAGAGGCACCTATATCGAACGAGCCAGCCGGCAAGAAACCTTCGGGAACAATTGTCTCAATGAATGAAAAGTCGGATACCCTGATTATTCTGTTCGGCTGGGCAGGGTGCCGAGACCGATATCTGTCCAAGTACGCACAATACTACGAGGTAGTTTAGTCATAGTGTACACTTTGTGGTAGGCCTCAGCCTCAACCTAAGTTCAGCAATAGCAGCTAAGATAATTGAAAGAGTGAATAATGATGCATTCGGAGCCTAGAAAACATGCATGAGATTATTTATAACAACATATAGTTCTTGTTTATAAGTAATAATAATAGAATCGTTTTTACAATATTTCTATGTACCAACACTCAACGAAGACATCATACAAATTTCCGTGAAACCCTTGCTGAAAGTTAAGATGGTTTGTTTGTGTGTAACAATTGCCTGAAGCCGCTTAGTATTTTGTAGGAAAATCGCGTTTGACGTAGATGCGTGTGCATGTTTTGCTTTTCATTTTTTTCCGGCTGTGGAGAGAGCATCATGAACGGAGGGAAAAAAGTGAGCGTCAATAATGGTTGATGTTGGTTGGTTGATTGATGCATTGTTAACCGAAAGGGTACGTTACGCGTTAACACGTCCACCGGGAAAGTGGGTATATAAGGGGAGCTCAATAGTCTCATCTCATTCGATCGTGATGTCCGCTTAAAAGAAGGCCGCTGCTGCTCTTCCCTATTTCCTCTTCCCTCACTTCCCTCTCCCATCTTCCTCTCCCTCTCTCCCTCACTTCCTTCCCCACTCTCTCTCCCTCACTTCCCTCCCCACTCTCTCTTCCTCACTTCCCTCCCCACTCTCTCTCTTCCCTCCCCACTCTCTCTTCCCTCCCCACTCTCTCTTCCCTCCCCACTCTCTCTTCCCTCCCCACTCTCTCTTCCCTCCCCACCGTCTCCTCCTCTCACCCTCCTTCACTTCCCTCCCCTCTCTCTCCTCCTCTCATCCTCCCTCACTTCCCTCCCCACTCTCTCCGCCTCTCACCCTCCCTCACTTCTCTCCTCACCCTCTCCTCCTCTCACCCTCCCGTTTTTAAAATAATATATATATATATATATATATATATATATATATATATATATATATATATATATATATATATATATATATATATATATATATATATATATATATATATATATATATATATATATAAACATTGTATAAGTACAGGTACTAGGTACCACCATGTTCCAATACTTAGCGCTGTAATTTAAATTATTTCAGCTGCTCTAGACTGATCTAACATTTCACTTTTCTATAAATGGAATCTAGGCTGCTGAGAACTCAACTGTACCAAGCGCTGACCATTTTCATTCTTCATGAACATGTTCAAAACGATACAGTACGGAACTGGAACACCAAGTAGACCGTTGTTGTAGATCTTTTTCTTTCAATTGACAAGATTTACGAGAAACATGTTTGCACGTCTTTTCTAGCATGTTCACCATCGCGCGCAGCGCGTAGCGCTGCGCAGATTAGTTTTTAATCTCTTTATTGCGGGCTTTCAAAATAGGTTTTTCAATTTTTTCTCAAAAATGGCTGGGTCGTTTTAGAAGATCTTGGTACAGGAAGATAGAGAATAAAAAGTTGAATCTGTGATGTTAGTATAATTTCTCTCATTTTGTGTTGCAAAAAGTTATCCAAAGATTCGGTTCGCAGTTTTGGCTTCCGGGCGGCGGCGGCGGCGGCAGCGTCCAGAGGCGTCATTCTGTGCTGCGTAATCGGTGGATGCTGTGCGTTGGCACAAATGTTCCTCAACCTAACATCGTGGAGCCGAAACAAAGCAGGAAACTATTGGATGTTTTGAGCGATTTTGTGCCATTAAGTTTGGATTGACTAGTCTACAAAATGCAAAGAAGATTAATCGCTTTGCTAGATGAAATTTTATAGGAAAACTGGTGATAATCTTATTTCAAAAAACGTTCAAATGTTATTTCGCATTATATATTTGTGAACTCTTCGAAAACAAAAAAAAGGTTCATTACGGGAATCGAACTGACCCCCTATCTGCCCAGCGCCTTAGACCACTCGGCCACAATGACATAGAAACGAAGAGCTTCCCAACCGTGAGGTACTCTTTGCATTAACGGTGCGTTGAGTGGACTGTTCATTTCATTGCACAATTGAATGGTTCAATCTCCTATTATCTCCTATAGCATGCTCTCACGCTATCGCATATTGCGATATATAACTTGTGCATGCTGTTTACCACAAAGTGCGCATTTGCATATTACAATCATCACGTAAGCCTTGCCACCGCGGCAGACAAATCGTGGCAGCATTCTAACATGATACAGTCGTATGAGAAGGTCGAGTCGTTATAAACCATAAACCGTAGTGGACGAATCGTACAAACCATGAACTGATAAACCGAACTATACACTCGCTCACTCTCTATGATTTACTTATTATTGTTCCAATCTGTTTATACTCGCCGTCTTATATTTTCTATATAAATATTATTATACTCGGATTGCTGTTATGGTTATTAAAATAGTAATTGTCATCATCTATTCACTATGCTATCTATAACCGAGAGCAAATCGTGACACTAACGTATCATGATGAAGGTTGGTTGTAACATTACGGAAACATATTATAATCTATAAACCGCGTGGCAATGAGCATATAATTTGAATAGGAGCTAACACCCAGTTCCGAATAGTGGTGCATCGGCTAAATAAGGATCCGGCCGCCCATCACATTTTCATGTCGTAACTCATGGTTGATACATTTGTAATTCGTTTCGAGTATTCATTTGAATCATAGTCGTATTAAACGTAATTCGAAGAGCTACAACGCGGCATTGGGCCGAGAGAAGTGGCAATGGAAATCCAGGAATTCGAGCCCCTGGTCAGTAGGTATACATCACCTACGGTTTGCTTTAGAGATCGTGGTAACCATACATTAGGTGGGGGTGAAACCGTCTTTTTTTGGTTATCACGAACGAGAATAGGCCCCTCGTCCGATCTATTGCAAAACGTAGAGTCTCCGCAGACAGAACTCGCGCAAACTTGGCAATAAGTATTGTGGTCTGCAACGCGATGGGGAAAACTCGCGTTAATATGCGTGAAGTGAGCAAGCGCAGTATGGTAAAATAAATCATGCTCATGGCGGACTGTCTATTTCCCAATAGACACCCAAACCCCATTGGGTCCGTTCATTTTGTATAGTCTTCGTTACGTATAATACGATCATGTACACATAAGTACTCAACGTCATGTTTACAACCAATTCAGATGATCATATTGAAGTCGCAAAATTTGCCCTACTATGGTTATACCATGCATATTAGTAGTAGATCACGATCAATTCGTTGCTATATAATAGAAAACCAGTGCAATTTTAACGCATTATTCGCAATCGTGAAGATTATTGAAACCGTCCAAATAATCTATATCCAAGCCATTCAAAACTATGATTATTCGTCGTCAACCGTTTCAACACGGAACACATTCGTGTATAATGATGGAGGATTCGCTAACTGATGGAAAGGAATTGGTACACGAGGATCACAAAATACAATCCGACTTCACGCTTGAAGAAGTCCAAGGCTCCAAGGAACATGTTGCAAACGAAAGATGCAGGTACTTTTGAATGTCTAGTAATGTTTAATCCCGTTCATCTAATTCATAAATACGAATCCGTCTGGGAGTACAACATCTCACCTTATCCGTCCTCTTTATGAGAGCGCAACACTTCACAGTATTAGGATACGTCCAAGTTTAGATAATCATGTTGAGTTGATTTATAGTATCGTTAATAATGTTCGTACACATTGGTGGCCATCCGCTCAAACCGTACACACTTCGTTATTTATTATAGCACCGTGTATTCATCACTTTCGTGAAGTTATTGGGAAGTAACATTGTTACGTACTTTTCGAATTCATGAGATTCTCGTTCGTTATTGCTTTAAATATTGTAGAGCACGTTAAAAATCGTGGAAAGGCCACTCCTTCCAATAAACCTATCAACACCGGTGAAACGTTTTTATCGTTTCTAGATGCTATAATGTTCGCAATAGAATAGCAATAAAGTTTTCAGTAAAACCATGAAGACATCCATTTACAGAAGTCCGTTCAAGCTCGTAACATTTTTATATTCGTAAGGAATCACTGACATTATTTATATTCTCGTTTTCGTACAGGCTAGATGTCTAGTATATACCATTCGAAAGCATTTTCTAATTTCGTATAGGATCCAAGTCACACATAGTATGCGTTACAATTGCGTTCATTTTGTAATTACGTATTACCTATATGAAATCGTGGTATTCGTATAGAGGAGCCCAAAATACGTCCAAATCGGGAGCAATTCTTGCGCAGCCAAAACTTATTGCCTAAACTACGCTAATTCATGTCAATCGAAGTTAAGACAGTCTGCTTGTCAACTTACTTGAGTTCAATTATTCAATTACGTACTGAGTTACCAGTATAAGACATAGACCTAACACGTCTGCATATAAATTGTGCATGCGAATCGTGCGTATACAAGAATGTGAGAAATCTCCCTATAAGCATCGATGACCCATAATGAAATTGTCGCTTGTCATAAATCGTTAAATGAAGCCGTCATGAAATCAGACATCACTATTCCAAGTCGTCGTGAGTTATAAATTCGAATATCTGTAACGTATCATTATGCTATTCAGAAATATTGCAATTGAAAGCCCGTATGTCAAGACAGAGTGAATTATTTCATTTATTCGACACAAACATAAAACCGAAACGAGAGTTATACGTATAGTGCTCGATTCGATTTTGTTTCAATAACGTAGTTGAAAGCGAGTTATGAATTGTGCTGTACACGCCATTTTTGAACGCTTTATACACGATTTAACACAACCAGGCAGTGAGAAGACGTAGTGTGATTTACCTGTAATAATTGGAAAGTCAACGGAAAGAATAGCCGCAGTTAATACCATGCTACGCATAGTTATACGTCGACACTCAACGCAAATATCATATTTCAATCGTCTCTCTAAACCGGGTGCAAACCAAAAATTAATCATGTTTTTATCGTGCAACGAATATACATCAGCCCATCTCTGACGCAAACGTGGAGACCGAATCTACACCCCCGCAGTGAAGACGAAGACTAGGACTACAGGACAAGCCTATGTTTCAAGATGATCTTACAGTTTTCAGTTCGTTAGATTTATGTTGAGTTTCATAGTGTTCATGTTTTTTTTAGAGACCTCAATCTTTGTAGAGTCCATAGTTAGTGTAAAAACCGTAAGTCGCTTAGAAGTCACAGTAAATCATTGAAATCGTGCCAACTCGAACGGAATTTATAGGTCAGGATTCTCATGAGCTAGCATTGAGCCATTTTGAAATTTCCTCTGCGGTTTCTATATTCATCATGTCTCCCACATTTATCGTGGAGGTCTGACAGTTATTTCTGACAGACTCACATTCGTAAAACCGTAACCGCACAAATTTTATTTGCTTTTTGCTCAGTGGGGGAGCTTTCGCCAAGTGCGAAATATAGGATTCTCTTTTCTTTCTCTTCTTGGTTGGGAACTATCGCATATTGCGATATATAACTTGTGCATGCTGTTTACCACAAAGTGCGCATTTGCATATTACAATCATCACGTAAGCCTTGCCACCGCGGCAGACAAATCGTGGCAGCATTCTAACATGATACAGTCGTATGAGAAGGTCGAGTCGTTATAAACCATAAACCGTAGTGGACGAATCGTACAAACCATGAACTGATAAACCGAACTATACACTCGCTCACTCTCTATGATTTACTTATTATTGTTCCAATCTGTTTATACTCGCCGTCTTATATTTTCTATATAAATATTATTATACTCGGATTGCTGTTATGGTTATTAAAATAGTAATTGTCATCATCTATTCACTATGCTATCTATAACCGAGAGCAAATCGTGACACTAACGTATCATGATGAACGTTGGTTGTAACATTACGGAAACATATTATAATCTATAAACCGCGTGGCAATGAGCATATAATTTGAATAGGAGCTAACACCCAGTTCCGAATACACGCACTTATTTCTCATAATTTTCTTCGGAAATATAGAAAAAGAGATCAATTAGTATAAAAAACGAGTGTGAAAAAAGCGCCAATTAGTTTTTGTTATACAGTTACACAATGCATGAAACGTACAAAAGGAGTTCAATAACTTCAGTGGACATGGAAAATCTAATCTGGCATTTTCATCGTGTTGCCATTAGATAAATACCTTACAACCAGGGTTCATCTTCACAATAAAGGATTGAATATTTTCTACATGAACATTGGACAGAATGAGTATAACAATTGAAAAGCTAAGTGACTTCCACTATGAATTTGCAAACTACCAATTCCCAGATAAATCGCCTGAACTTTCGGAAATGCGAGATTAGATTTTCCATGTCCACTGAAGTTATTGAACTCCTTTTGTACGTTTCATGCATTGTGTAGCTAACACCCAGTTCCGAATACACGCACTTATTTCTCATAATTTTCTTCGGAAATATAGAAAAAGAGATCAATTAGTATAAAAAACGAGTGTGAAAAAAGCGCCAATTAGTTTTTGTTATACAGTTACACAATGCATGAAACGTACAAAAGGAGTTCAATAACTTCAGTGGACATGGAAAATCTAATCTGGCATTTTCATCGTGTTGCCATTAGATAAATACCTTACAACCAGGGTTCATCTTCACAATAAAGGATTGAATATTTTCTACATGAACATTGGACAGAATGAGTATAACAATTGAAAAGCTAAGTGACTTCCACTATGAATTTGCAAACTACCAATTCCCAGATAAATCGCCTGAACTTTCGGAAATGCGAGATTAGATTTTCCATGTCCACTGAAGTTATTGAACTCCTTTTGTACGTTTCATGCATTGTGTAACTGTATAACAAAAACTAATCGGCGCTTTTTTCACACTCGTGTTTTATACTCATCTATATGGTCTTTACACCATTCGAACGAGAGGGGAAGATGGGTACTCCATGTCTATGGTTAGGTAACCAGCTCATATAAAGAGAAAGGAGAGAACAGGCAAGGTGGAGAGGGAATTAAATGAGTCAGGAAGAGGGGAAGAGAAAAAATGTTAACGAGAGGGAAGAGAACATAAGAGAAAAGAAGATGGTAAGAAAATATAAATGGAATCCAGGCTGTTGAGAACTCAACTGTACCTAGGGCCATGAAGAGAGAAGAATGTAGGAATGTAAGAAGAAGGGGTCTGGACACATTTATTTCAGCTGCTCTAGACTGATCTAACATTTCACTTTTCTATAAATGGAATCTAGGCTGCTGAGAACTCAACTGTACCAAGCGCTGACCATTTTCATTCTTCATGAACATTTTCAAAACGATACAGTACGGAACTGGAACACCAAGTAGACCGTTGTTGTAGATCTTTTTTTTCAATTGACAAGATTTACGAGAAACATGTTTGCACGTCTTTTCTAGCATGTTCACCATCTATATGGTCTTTACACAATTTGAACAGTACAGAGGGGAAGAGGTGTCTATGTTTAGGTAACCAGTTCATATAACGTACATGTAAGACCCCCTATTTTTGAATGTGTACTCTGCTGTATGTATCTTTAATCTTTCTTTAATCTTTATTTAACACTTTCATGTATTCGAAACATTGTATCACATGGTGTTGGTGCACATGGTTTACAATGTATCACATGGTGTTCAGATCGTAAATAACACAACAAATATCACAGCTTCTTCTTCGGTGGTATAGTGCATATGTTCAGAGACATAGATCCCATGAAATATCAGGATCACGTTCTGATACATTGTACGAGCTGGTTTTGAATGTGTTGATCTGTTAGGGATACTGGCCAGCGGTCCCAAGTCGCGGTTGGCCAGGATTCATTCCGTGTTTCGACTTCGTTGCCTGAATGGATACACGTAGTGCACGATGGTAATAACAGGATAGTTGAATTCCAATAGACACAACCAGCTGAGAGGCGAATCAAGGAAATAATGACTAGATACCTGAATGGACACACGTAGTGCACGATGGTAATAACAGAATAGTCGAATTCCAATAGACACAACCAGCTGAGAGGCGAATCAAGGAAAGAATGACTAGATACCTGAATGGATACACGTAGTGCACGATGGTAATAACAGGATAGTCGAATTCCAATAGACACAACCAGCTGAGAGGCGAATCAAGGAAATAATGACTAGATACCTGAATGGATACACGTAGTGCACGATGGTAATAACAGGATAGTCGAATTCCAATAGACACAACCAGCTGAGAGGCGAATCAAGGAAATAATGACTAGATACCTGAATGGATACACGTAGTGCACGATGGTAATAACAGGATAGTCGAATTCCAATAGACACAACCAGCTGAGAGGCGAATCAAGGAAAGAATGACTAGATACCTGAATGGATACACGTAGTGCAAGATGGTAATAACAGGATAGTCGAATTCCAATAGACACAACCAGCTGAGAGGCGAATCAAGGAAATAATGACTAGATACCTGAATGGATACACGTAGTGCACGATGGTAATAACAGGATAGTCGAATTCCAATAGACACAACCAGCTGAGAGGCGAATCAAGGAAAGAATGACTAGATACCTGAATGGATACACGCAGTGCACGATGGTAATAACAGGATAGTCGAATGCCAATAGACACAACCAGCTGAGAGGCGAATCAAGGAAAGAATGACTAGATACCTGAATGGATACACGTAGTGCACGATGGTAATAACAGGATAGTCGAATTCCAGTAGACACAACCAGCTGAGAGGCGAATCAAGGAAAGAATGTATACGATCTATAACTACAGGTTATGCAATTTCTTAATATGACTTTTATTGTTGGGGAAAAGGTAAAAAAGAGGGGAAAGGAGGGTGGGAAAATATGTATGGATGTGTATGCCGTGGCTAGGTGGTTGGCTATCGCTGTGTATGTACACCCTTCATTTTTGCATTTTTCTAGGCATGCCCTCTATGGCTATGGCTGAAAATGTAAACCTCCACGGCTTCGCATTTGACAGTTTATGTAGAGTAGGTTGGAAATAAGATGGATGGAACAATTTGTATGCCTGTGTACGACCGCTGTGTATGTGTTGCGGCTACGTGTTAACATGTAGGTATTTGAAAATCAAGTTGGAAGAGATTAATAGATAGATAGATAGATAGATAGATAGATAGATAGATAGATAGATAGATAGATAGATAGATAGATAGATAGATAGATAGATAGATAGATAGATAGATAGATAGATAGATAGATAGATAGATAGATAGATAGATAGATAGATAGATAGATAGATAGATAGATAGATAGATAGATAGATAGATAGATAGATAGATAGATAGATAGATAGATAGATAGATAGATAGATAGATAGATAGATAGATAGATAGATAGATAGATAGATAGATAGATAGATAGATAGATAGATAGATAGATAGATAGATAGATAGATAGATAGATAGATAGATAGATAGATAGATAGATAGATAGATAGATAGATAGATAGATAGATAGATAGATAGATAGATAGATAGATAGATAGATAGATAGATAGATAGATAGATAGATAGATAGATAGATAGATAGATAGATAGATAGATAGATAGATAGATAGATAGATAGATAGATAGATAGATAGATAGATAGATAGATAGATAGATAGATAGATAGATAGATAGATAGATAGATAGATAGATAGATAGATAGATAGATAGATAGATAGATAGATAGATAGATAGATAGATAGATAGATAGATAGATAGATAGATAGATAGATAGATAGATAGATAGATAGATAGATAGATAGATAGATAGATAGATAGATAGATAGATAGATAGATAGATAGATAGATAGATAGATAGATAGATAGATAGATAGATAGATAGATAGATAGATAGATAGATAGATAGATAGATAGATAGATAGATAGATAGATAGATAGATAGATAGATAGATAGATAGATAGATAGATAGATAGATAGATAGATAGATAGATAGATAGATAGATAGATAGATAGATAGATAGATAGATAGATAGATAGATAGATAGATAGATAGATAGATAGATAGATAGATAGATAGATAGATAGATAGATAGATAGATAGATAGATAGATAGATAGATAGATAGATAGATAGATAGATAGATAGATAGATAGATAGATAGATAGATAGATAGATATGAAGGAATGAAAAAGAAACTTCAAATGAAGGAATGCCCTCTATCTCTCTCTCACCCTAGAGTGAGCAGGGAGGAAGAGGGAAGCATAGCGAACTATGCATTTTTAAAGTGCATTTTAACGCGCTCTATGCGAATCCTCTTCCTAAGGGCATATTTCCGATCCATGAAGAAGAAAGTGAGCAAGGAGGGAGAACGGAACTTAGCGGGCTATGTACTTTTAAAATGCATTTTTACGCGTTTTATGTAAGTCCTAGAGAGAGAAAGGAAGGAGAGAAGGGGGCGATTTACAAAGAGAAGAATACATAAATGGGTAAAGGAACTAAAGGGATGGAGGGAGACCGTTAGAAAACGTCCTCGCTCACACCTAGAATAACCGACAGGCTGGACACAAACAAGGGAGGGACCGCGGCTTTAGCCGCGGGTATCTTCCTTGTCAGATATATAAGATACAGGTGTTCACTGACGGCTACAAGATTTTCCTTGAGTTGGTTGCATTTTTGGAGCAGTTTGTGTGAAAATTTATCACAGTCTTCCCTCGTATTTCACACCGGTTCTCTGGAACAGATTAGGCTACAAAATATTGAAAAGGGATTAGAGGTCGCGTAGGAACGAATATGACCATAGTAGTTTCGCAGCATTGTCAGACTCAATGAAGACCCTGCTTCTCTTCTAACGACTCTAACTATACATGGTTAAATCGAGTAGGTTAGAGCCAAAACGCTATTCAAGTGTTTCATAGAACTATTAATTATTCAGAACAAGCAGGTGTTTCTCCAATCAGAGAGTATTGCCTTTCGCTATCGATCCTTATTCTATCTTCGCAAACTCTACCTTTTCCATATAAACCTACAGTGAACCTACAGTGCACCTAGAAACCTACTGTGAGAATTTAAAACCAGTTTCAGACGTGAAAAAGTTCTCTTTTTGTTCCATGATTATGAATTCCTGCAACATAATTAGGATAAATGCGTCAGAAAAGCGTAGATGATTGTTGTAGGTATGCAAATGGTTGAAATCTTTTTCAGTGGGTTGTATACAGAACAGTTTCCAGTAATAAAATACTGCCCAGCTCCCAGAACTTGCGCAATTTTACCACTGACCGCCTTTTTTAAATCGTCCCCACCTAAACAAATTTTGAGTATCATTTGAAAACATTTGTTCAGAAAGTTCAGTGGTTTTCCGCGGTTGTGGTTTGTATTAGTAGTCTTTTTCAGCTTCCTGCGCAACATGCTCAATTATACTCCACATTATGTTAAAAAATTTCAGAGTCTATGATTCCATGTTTCCTGGTTTTAACTGTGTTCGTCAGTGTTGCTGTAGTAAATGCAATAAGGTGTAACTGCAATGATATCAGGTTAGTCAAATAGTAGAATGCAAAAAACACTACCTATGAAAAATATACTTCAAAGTCTGAAGTCGTCAAATGATATAAAAAGTGGAACCAATATTCGACAATCTGACAGCCAATTTGCAAGCATGTATCTTACTGAAAATTATTCCAGCTGGGACCAAGGCTTAAACGATGGAGATTGTGATGCTGAGTACTGTTTTATGACCAGACAACCCACCATGCCACTTCAGTATACTGTAACACGTGAAATACGCACACCGTTTTTTGATAATACGGTTGTTGGTTGTGAATACCCTAAATACCTAACACAACCGAGGGATGACATGATGATGTATAGTCCTTCTGCTTCCTACGGCTCTTTTCCTTATTTCTCGTTATTCGTCTCTGGCTTTATTCCAAGTTCTCTCATTTACCATCTGTTACACTCAGAACAACCGTGGTTGCAATACAGTATTTCAACGTTGCGAACAGCGTCGATTGGGTGGCAACCGATTTTTTCTCGGCCCCGTCTAACTCTCTTGCCGCGCTGTTGTTCTAGATTTGTTGTAATACTGTTCCTACCAAACGCGAATCTGTATTTTTCCAGCGATGTTCTAAGGTCACCTAGCTTGGCGCTGCGGGACCATTTAGTAGACTCAGGGATATTTGGCGTTGAGCTATGCAGCCGCAAATATATTTACTGCAACGTAAAAGAACCTTCATTGTCGTGACAACGTAAAAGAACCTTCATTGTCGTGACGATAATATACTGTAAACAACAAACAATATAACGTATAAAAGAGCACTTATATATTGGTGCTTCAAAACCAACAGAACAGTGACAGTTCTTGGAGATCTACACACTTTTGTTGTGCGATGGAACACTATTGTTTCTTGTTCATCTCATTCTTGTGTTTTTCTTCCCCTTCCCTTGGCTAACGAGCTAGTGCCACTATATTTGCAGTCAGACAAATGAATAAATATTACGTCAGTAGCCTACTATTGAACGACTTAGCGGAGGCTCTGAACTAGACGCCCGCGTATTCTTGCGTGAAGTGGAGCCATATTTGTTATGTGAACAGTTTCACACAAAGCGGTATCAAATACAATTTTGTAGCAAATTTGCTTGGCAATGTGTATTAGGTGAACGCCTGCGAAACTTAGAAGGAACTCATTTCGAACTACGCCGAATATGATAGATGGACTGCACGTCATTTTCAAGAAGTACTGTCAAATATCAGCGGGCTTCTTACGTGAACGCCATCTTGTAATTTTCTGAAAGGGGGACGGAATGGAAAGTTATGACGGAAGGCCTGCTTGGGACACAGATATATATGTATGTTTTAGTTCCAGCCTAGGCCATTATCTAGCATACGATGCGGGACTTTCAGTCTGTTTTGCGCGCGTCACGTCGCGGTTAGGCATGCCAGGGTGTCTGAATTTGCATTCCATTCTGTCCAACTTCAACCCGGTTACTAATTGGTTCCTCAAAACAAAAAAAAGCATTAGTGATGTGGAGTCTGTACCTGTTGGAATGTATAGGTCGTGCTCTGGAAGTTGCAATATCTTCCCTTTTGACCGTTGTTGTTGGGATTCCAGGTGGGTAGAGGCACGCTATGTTCATCTGGACCGAGGTATCCATTTCTTGGTTGCTTTAGATCAAAGTGGTCTGTTTTGCTCATGTCGAAACTAACATCAGTGGGTGGCAGACATACTGCAAATACGATTTCAAGACCATACCTTTGTCGTATTTATTAACAGTAACTCCGATTGATTAGCTATATATTCAATCAAAGTTACATTTAATATAAGAACTGATTAGCTAACCAAGCCCCCAGAATAATGTTCTTTCTGGCGTGGTAACGAATAAAAGATTAGAAAACACAAATCATTAACAAATTGTATGAAATTGAGCTGCGATTATAGTAATACACTGTTGAAGGTATTACAGCTCTATTCTAAGCTTTTTATATGAGTTTTCGGGCTAGAAATTAGTTCCGTTGAAATGAAATGTTTTTCGAAAGTGCAGTTGTTGTCAACAATCTCGTCAAAAAACATAGTCTTTTCCAAACATCTGAACAAAGATAATAGTTATTGGCAATAATGAACATGTTCATATTATGTCAAAACGTACTGTTATCTCCATTGAGAAGATATGTGTTCATCAATGAGCTCACGTCACCAGTTTCTGGGATGGGCTGGTAGCCCCAGCTCAGATCAAGAAATTTCTGACTGTCTACGGAACTCAGCTGATATTCATTGATCTTGATTGATCTTGATTGATTGAGCTGATAGATGATTGATCAGAAGATATTGATTGGTTGTAATTAGTTGTTATCACATTATGTTGATATTTATTGTTTGTTTTCATTTTCTTCTATTAGTGGATTGTTATTTTTGCTCCTTGCGTACCTGTGCTTTGTTACATGTTCAGTTCCGTTTAATCGCCAATTTCATATTGAGCCGCGCGTCCTGTGCCAACTTATCATTTGCTTTGTTTGGATGATTTCACATGAAACAAAAACAAGCTTAATAAAAATGCAAGTGTTCACTTCTTAAACGCAAAGCGTCATATAACCATATACCTTCGTACTGGATATTTATTTCATGAAACATTTTACTTAAACATTATTTCTACTGGTGTTTTATCTAAAATAGTATTGTTAATTGTTGTACTTATTTGCTAAATAGAATCTTGGGTGGCTTTGAAAACGTAACGTATCTTTCAGGACATATTTTGAATCTGGGCTTACCAAGGAGGAAATAATGGAGGAATCCCAAGATCGAGAAAATTGGGCTCCATTCGAACCGGACATAAGCAATGAACGTAGGTTCTCCTCCAATCTATGTACTGTAAATAGTATTTCGTCGAAAAATCGAAATCGGGTATATCTATTAAACAAACAAGTACGAACAGAGACCAATCATGAAGATAATGTATTATTACAGTTGTTTGTTTGGCAGTTGATGTATTATTACAATTGTTTGTTTGACGTGCTATATTTATTTCCATTTCACCTTCAATCATCTATCAAGTTGACTTTTTCCAGAGGTGTACAAAGATGAAGATATCCCAAGTGCAGAGTTCGTATTGATCGACTCGGAGGTCGTAGTGTGTGATAGTACAGGTTGGATTAATATATTTGAAAAACAGAGGTTTCGTATTTTTCCTATTAGTTTATTTGTAACCACTTGATGTCAGTCTCAGTCGGTTGTCTTGGGTAACTTGGGTTATTCATGCACAGGCTCTGGACTGTTTGAGTAAAATAATAAAAATACAAATTGGGAAGATATGAATGCTGAATCTTTAAATTTGAAACAAACACCGATTCCATGTTAAATATTTGTGATTTTTACAGTTAGGTTTCAAACAGATCTTCATAGATTGATTGGTTGTGTATAATGATTGAAAACCCTGTAATCAGAAACCCATGGAAACAACACTGGGAACGATGAGAAAGGAGATGTTTCTGCTGGGATGCGGAAAAGAAGATTCAATAAGGGCACACGTGAGTACTATTAACATTTCATCGCGATAGCTCGTCAAATATAATGCTGTTCACTTAAAATGTGTTCTTTTGTCGTCCCTCTTGTGTTCAAATATGTATGCATTACAATTAAACAATTTCCGATTCGCAATCCCAAATTTAATCGCCCGAACCAGTTTTTCCCCCACACATTACATTACGTTAATTACGTGTTGTTCGTTTCTCTTCTAGTTTTTATCAGATAAGTTTGGTCTTCACCGAACCAACTGGTTTGTTGGGTCGGTTTTTCACCAAAGTGTTCGGAAAGATTTTGGTTGGGGAATTAAATGGCCATTTAGACCCCCCATAGCAGAGAACATACATAAAGTAATACTGACCTGGCTTCCAAACTAACTGTGATTCTTGTAATGGGACCGACAAAGTTTGTACTCTTGTACAGTTCGCTGTTTGAATTATTCACCCCTTCCATTTCCTTTCCGTTTTCCACTTTCCTCACTCGTCAGCTTTTTTGCCACATAAATTCCGTATATATAAATATAACTTGAATTCTTTCAGATACTCCGTTCACTGACCAGCAATTGGCTCGTCACATAGAAACACTACATGTTAACATCGGAGAACATTGTCGGCGCGGGGAAAGCAAGGTACTTTACTATGTTAGGGTGCAGCTGTCATGAGTTCTGACGGAAACTGTTTTGGGCTTTGCGGGTAGTTGAATAAAGCATACACACGCAAACGTATCCGAATAATAAAATAACTTCGTGAACGGGCTCCCTTTATCGTACGTTTCTGGAAAATCCTGGCATTTTAGCTTCAAAACCACAACGTGAAGAATTACGTTGAGAACGAAGTTAATTTTCCTAGAATAGCCAAATTTTGCTATCTTAAAACATGTGTATGGTCTGCAATATCGTATTGCCTTTCAGTTCGCCGTTTTTTTCCGTTAACCCCAATGGGTCGATGAAATGTTTTGGGTACTCAAACCTTGTTTCCGCCCTTCTCCGTTCGAACGTATACGATAAGCTCGTGTTCAATGCAGATGACAAAGGAAACACTATCGGCTTTGTGCCTCAGGTGAGCCTTGATTTGCTTCATGGGACTATACAAGGTCGGTATTCATGATATTGAAATGGAATATGTGGTGATCATTCTGTATTTAGCAGATGAAACGGGCCAGTCAGGACATTTACTTACACTAGCCTTTCCTGTGATATGAAGTTGGACAAACTACAGAAAATCAGATGTAAAACTTGCAGCTGTAGTACAAGTAATACCCTCGAACTTTTAGGATCCTGTCCATTTTCCGATTCTACGTGAAATATCAGCCGATGAGTTGAACAATCATCCCAAAGAATACCTCAATAGGTTACTTCTGACAATTCAAACAAGTTTAAATCGGACGGAAAGGCGGCATTTGTACCGGTGAGTTAGTTATGTGTGTTCATTTTTTCGATTAAAAACAGGATTGGGGATTATTTGCAGTGGACAGTCATTTTCACTGGCCCTTAGTTGCAAACGTTCTATACTGTGTTTGACCGACTCTTTTTCTCTCTCAAATGCTAATATATTGTGGCCGTGTGCTATTTTATCGATTGTGTTCCTTAAAGCAGTGGGACATTTTACTTAAGCCCTCCTCCTGGAAACTTGGGAATGACCGAAAATGTGTTTTTATGACTGTTGTTTCGTAATTCATATCGAAGCGAGTAGTATATTTGTATTTACTCATCTGCAGCTCGCACAAAAGCGAACAACTGCCGAAACCGTGGTACTGGCCACCGGGAATGGATTTCAAGAGTCAATTCGGGAATGCCAACATCCTCCATCAGGAAGATGACCGTGAGTGGCATATAGTTTGTTGCGTTTCTACATTTTCAGGCAGACGCTTTTCATTTCACTCTGATATTTCAATTATTTAAAGATAACATAACCGAAAGTATTACCATTGAGTTCCTTACTTTTCCTCAAATTTGGTGTGACCCTCTTGTCATAATATCGGTCGATAAAAAGTCCATTTACAACCAGCGCAATATTCAGGCACTATTCGCTTCGAAAGTAGGAAACAAGCCCTCGTCTACATCATAGAGTTTATGATTTACGCCTATCGATCTACCCTGTGGAAAGTTCTTGGAATAAATCCTGAAGGTATGCAATAAGTGTTACTAATAACTTTAACCGTTTTATTGTAAGGTGAAATAGCGCCGTTCGTTGTTTCACATCTCATTTGCATCTCTGGTAGTTAGCAAATGAAAAATCTAAGAGATATGTATGCTTAATATTCAAACCAGCATTTAAAATGGGTTCGCACAGGCGGCTGCCAAAGTATCGGTGCCTCGTGCCTAGATGGGGCTATGTGCACTAGCACATCTGTCAATTAAGAGAACATGTGTAAGAACAGTTTTACGCCCTAAATTAACGAAGTTTTTTTTTCATTGATAGTGTCTTATATGCGGTTATCTTTCCAGGAGAGGACACCACCACTGCTTACTCAAACAGACATGGCATCTTCAGAATCTGTCGCCCAACAAACAGATATTGAAAGGTGATTCATAATTGTTTGCCGTCAAATGTACAAAACTGATGCACTACTTCTTCTTCTAATTTTACGACGACTGGTAGACGGCGACTACAAAGTGCGTAGAGTACAAGAACACATTGTGTCGCCAGCGGAGATTAGGGGGGAACATTCAACTAACCTGGTTAGTTGCGAACCTAGCGTGCTAACCGACTGCAGGTTTTTGTAACCGTTCTCCAGGTTAGCATTGTCGAGCCGGTAATCATGCGATTACGGTACTGGTTACTGAACGAAACATTATCTAACAATTGGGTCACCAAAGTTTCGAATGGAAACTAACCGGGTTAGTTGTAGTATTGGTCGAGATTAGGTCTGTGTCATTTTCATTAAATGTGTCGAGTAGCTCTATTACATAGTTCTTATTTTGCAGGACTGCTCATCATTTCCGTCGTATGACAGGCGGCCGTAGTTTCCCGTGCAGTTGTGATAGCAGCCAGCCGGTCGAGAAGCCCGTCCGCGTTCACAACTGTATTAGTTGTAACACGCGCACGCATACAAGGTGTTCTAAGCAGAAGTGTTTTTTCTGCGGATGCTCCCCATCCAGGTCTCCAATGTTGGTTTCTGCTGTATAGTTCGTTGTTCATGGTTGAGTGGTTCTAAATGTTTAGATCTAAGAGTTTCAATGTTCTTTCATCACTAATCTTCTCTATATGAAAATATGTTTACATCATATGTTGGAAAGTGTTTCTGATCTCTAAAAAACAGAACTTACATGTTGTTATAATATGAACTGTCGTTTTTGTTGTTTTTATCGTTATATTTTTGTTTTCATCTTGACCGTGGAAAAGTTGACTCTGTTATCTTTTTATTGTTGTGTTGCTTCTGTTGTTCGCATTTTGATAAAATCTCATTCTATCCTTCTTCAATGTGGCACTGTAAATTCAGTAACTTTTTTTTAAATGTTGGTAGACCTAGAATCTGTTATTCGTGAGAATTAAAGAAATCGTTTCATTGGAACTCTAAACGTTATTCCAACACATACTTTATTGCGTGAGGAGTGCCATAGTGGCTCAGGATTGACGTATCCATTTGAATGATAGTGGTGTAATGTAATGTGTCATACTGTAATGGGACACATAGAGTTGATTGGCACTGTATGATGTAACAAAGATATAGAGGTACTCTACGAACTGTAACAATTAGTTTTTGTCCATCTTCAAACGCACAAGCAAGAATTTGAGTCAACACTTGACTGCATACTGTAGCAGTACACGTAGTGGTGAAAACGACTATAGTACTCTATTTAACACACATACATAATATCCTTGAATAGAACGTTGTTTTCATGGCACGTGTTCACTTGCGAACAATATTAAGTATTCTTCTGTATTGCCACCACAAATCAAACTTTCAGTTTTCCAAAAAGGAGCGAATTTCGGATATTACTAGAAAGGTATTAGAACGATGAAACACTTTCGTAGAGAAATTTCAAGGAGTTAGAGGGGACTTGCTTAAGAATACTCAAAGTTATGTACCAGAAATTCCTCGACTTCCGGTGAATGTCTTCCCGAACCGATCCTTCCCGAACCAAAACCGAACCGATCCCTCCCGAAACAGTTGGTTCGGGAAGAAAACCGAACCACCGAACCTGGTTCGGTGGTTAGTTCGGTTTTTCATCAGTTAGTTCGATGGTTCGCTCGGTTTTTTGTCAGTTGGTTCGATGGTTCGCTCGGTTTTTATCAGTTAGTTCGGTGGTTGGTTCGGTTTTCACCAGTGGTTCGGTGGTTGGTTCGGTTTTTCCCCAAACCAACTGGTTCGGTGGTTCGGTATTCTTCCCGAACCAAATGGTTCGGGAAGGATTGGTTCGGGAAGGATCGGTTCGGGAAGACATTCACCGGGTGGAGACGATTCGGCTATCTGAGTTATCATGAATTCTTCCATCTATGGTTCTTCTATGACCTTTATCGCAATTACTGAGATATAGCAGTAGAAAACTTGGAGTATGTAATGGAGCAAATTCCCTCTCTTAAGAGTAAGTTCAATTACCGTTAAGCATCTGTAGAAAGTAGCTAACTTATTAACGAGATGCCTAGCATAGGTATAGGCAAAATGGCTACAAACCCGGAAATATTGAGTTTTGACCGAAACAGTATTGATTTTCGCGTTTGTATCATAGAGACCAACTATTTGAAGCTAACTTGGAGAAAAAATATTTTTTACACTTTCACCGTTTTTCGGACTTGACGACAGATAACGGGGGTCTGGGTTGAATTTCGTGAGGACATTGATAGTTGTTGGAATTTTCTGGTTCCTTACGTTCATTACCATGTTTGTGGTAAGTTTCTTGGCTATTATTTGATTATGGGATGTTTAGGAAGCAAATAGGTCAATTTCTCATAGTGACTAGTTGAATACACAACTGAACCGGCAAATAGAGATGCAGATCATGTTTGGACACAAAAACCTTTGGGAGGATGATAATATAGTTTCTTATCGCTGTTCTGACGATAATGGAAAGTTTGGTGATAATTGATTCAGTATTCCAACTTCTCAGTCTGAATGACTTGTTTTTCAGAATGGGTCGATTGAATTCATACTCATACATAATAGAATGAGTACGGTTGTCTCACAAATGTTTGGTAAAAACTTAACGAATGGTTATTACACCTCATTTCTCATCAGGATTTCATGGATCGTTCGATTTCTCATAACTGTACCAGAATTCACAGCGTTTGGATTAATAGAGCATAAACTGGTGTGATCGTCCCAAAGTCACTATGGCGTACGGTTAAGGGTATCTGAGAACACCCTTCTATCTTTTAAAAGTACGAATATTCCACCAATTCTCACCAAACTTTCCTTTATCGTCAGAATAGCGATAAGAAACAGTAGTATCATCCTTCCAAAGGTTTTTGTGTCAAAACATGATCTGAATCTCTATTTTTCGGTTCAGTTGTGTATTCCACTAGTCACTATGAGAAATTGAGCTATTTGCTTCCTAAACATCCCATAATCAAATACTAGTCAAGAAACTACCACAAACATGGTAATGAAAGTAAGGAAAAATTCCAACAACATTCAATGTTCTCATGAAATTCAACCCAGACCCAACCATTATCTGTCGTCAAGTCCGAAAAACGGTGAAAATGTAAAAATCTTCTGTCTGAAAATGTACGATTTCTTACCGAGCTGTAACTGAAGATTGCTATTGATGAAATCCTATACGAATTAGCGAAAACTGTTTATAAATACTGTTTCGTATGACTTGACAGTACTTTCAGAAAATCTCAACCAAGCGCACCATTGCCACTTGAGAAGAGTTGTGCCAACTAACACTTTTGAAAAACTGGGTTTTCCACTTCAGAAGTATAAATATTTGGTAGAAATTCATGCAACTTGTCAAGAAAATCTGACACAAGTAAGCAACAAGTATTTCATGAACAGAGGTAAATTTCAGTCAAAATACTTTCTATACCGTATTTCATTCGACCAACGGGTCCCGAAACCAAGTAAAATCCGAAAAAAATATGTTTTGAAAAATTGTATAAATAGGTCATTTCACATCACCTGAATATATGAACAGAGAAAGTTTTTTGATTCGAGATCATTTTCTATGTTTTTACGAAGCTTTAATCAGGCAACTTCGGTGCAAGTTTTTGGAAGCAGTTTTAAGAAGGAACCAATCGCATCGTAACCTTTAAGAAAATCACAAATGCATTGGAAATCAAAGGACCGAAACGTTGGGTTTGGTCCACATAAATGTCCTTCTTTAATTGCGCCGTGAAGTTAAATGACAACCATGAAATATGAGCATTCGAAATAGGTGCTATCTTCAGTTGGATAACATGACATTGCTAGTTACAGAGAATTGTACTGTTTAATAAGGTTTCTAAAACTTATATTCAATGCAGGAAGAATGCGAAGAAACAATCTTTCCTTCAATTTCTCCGCCAAGAAGAACCAACTCGATCGGCAGACCGAGAGACCACAGCCACCTGCAAAGCGAGTTCGAAACCTATTGCCACCCATGGTACCAGATGGTGAGTGGTACAAACATAAATCAAAGCATCCCGTTGACGTATTGTTTCGCTACCTTCTTTTTTCCAGGAACTGAACCGGTCATAAATAGCGAATTCACGTCGATGGATTCAGATACCGGACCAAGCTCAAACGAAACCTACAATATGGAACAGAGGTGACTGTAAATAACATCCTAAAAACTGTTTGGTGTTCTGAGTTCACGAGTAGGAACTGAATTCTATTCAATCACACTTATCATTACAGTATGCTGGCTGAATCGGTCGAAATTATACGTCGGAATGAGTGGCACTGGAAATTCACTGTACAGGGTTCGTTCAGATCGCATTTTAATGTGCACATTATATGAGTGAAATTCTACCGTAATAACCACTTTTATTACAGACGAGGTACACATTGTCATGGCTTTTGCGGACGGAAGAAAACTGCCGAAGCATCTTTCTTCTCTCACAGCTAAATACGTCGATATCCGATTCAAGAGAATAGACAGTGAGTTGGTTCCTAAAAAGTAGATAACAAATTGTACATCGAACAACATAGGATGTGCGCCACCTGTTTCGAAAATTGATATCAAGCAGTTTCTATTGAATATGTAAACGAAAATCATTTGAAATGAAATCACCGCAACCGAGTAACGAAAGATGGAGAATGGAGTAAACTAACACTCTAGACTAGTCCTGAGAGAGTCAGAAATCTCTCAGTCAAAAGTCCAGACTGTTCGTCGAAACCAATAGTTGCACAGAACAAGTCACTTTACATTTTACATACCTTCAATTCTAGACATGCTCCTCCCAATCTGCTCGTGCTCTGAAGATGCTACAAGAAAGAACATAATTGAAAGTATGAGTCTTCCCACCGCGTCGCTCCACGTCGCAACTTGGATCGATGAACAGTGTTACCACTGTGATCAGGCACAACAGCTCTACAGTGCGGAGGAGTTGTTCACGGATACCCCCGCACCAATGGAAGTAGATGTAGACGAAGTTTTCCCGGCTACTGTTTTGAGAAGTCTAGATCCGCAAACTCCTAAAATTGTTGCCGTGTGGGCCGCAAATAAACGGACTATTGGAGTCATCCGAATCCACAAGAATGCAGTTCCTACATGCTGCACTTGCGGTAACACAAGATGCGACCACATCCTAGCGAGGTGATTTCATAGCATACCGTCTTAAACTTCGCATGAAGCACGATCATACACCGCCAAGGGCTCTTATGGAATAGAGAGAGGGTCACGAACAAATTCATGTGAGAAGTAGGGGTCGCTTGTTGAAAATTGATGAATTTATACAAAATCTGCAGTGAATGAGCGAAATATAGGCAAAAATCGCAGTTTTGGAGGGGTCGCGGCTCAAGAAAGAAGGAGGGGTTACGAGATTTTAAACGAATATGAGACCCTTAGCGGTGTGTGAGCACGATAGCTCTCGATCATGCGGTTGGAATTAGGTAGGCTCTAAGCGTATGCAGTAATTTGTTTGTATCGAGGAACAAATAGAGGTTCCATGAGGTAATTACTTGATATTCGGTGGATGACGTTTTTAATGCTTAAACGGTATATGTTCTGTCAAATGAAAAACTGAGGTCGAGAAACACTCGACGGAGTTCATGTCAAATAGGGTGGATTTTTCGCTCATAGATTCGCGCACGAATAACTTGATTTCAGGAGTGCAGCTACGGAGACATTTCCTGACCCTGAGTCTGATGACGAGATTGTGGAAGCTGATCCGAATGATAATGATGATACTACCGAATATATGATTTCGAATGCTCCTGTGGTCAATAGGGAACTACCACTTCATTTTGCACCCCTTGTCGCGTTTGATCTATGTGTTCACGGTGGAAAATTGAGAAAACTGGTTAATCGAGGTAAACTGACCTACATTCCAACTTACGCCAACTGTTAGTTAGAACTACTCCGTTCGGTGGTTGGTTCGGCTTTTACCTGTTGGTTCCGTTTGTCACCGAGCCAAAAGGTTACGTATCCTTCTCAAACCAACTAGTTGGGGAGGGATTGGGTCAGTTTAAGGATAGGTGAAATTGGCCTGAACGAGTTACTTTAGCAAATCATGTGTAACCGAAGAAAGATTGATATGACCTCAGCGTACTGACTACAGCTACATCCTAGCATTCATATTTCATTTTAATGGAGACGGGTTCTGTTTCGGAAAATAGTCACACGTTACTGGTGTATGTTAGTTAACTGTCATTGACAATGGCTGCAAACCTATTTACGTCAATATTCATCACAATATGAAGTATATTGCAGCGCTTACCTGTTTCGACGAAGAAGGTCTACTGAGAAAGATTACCTTATTTGACCTTTTATCTGACTGTGATGAACACTGCACCCTTTCCCTGAAAAGTGAAGAATTGACTGATCTGGTATTTCTGAACGCATCTACGTGTTGTCATCGTTTACTTCTCATTAACTACCGTTGCCTGCTTCGAACAAATGCAGACAGTTTGAGCGGCTATCTACGGTTTCTGGATTCGAAAGCCAAAGGAAGAGATGACCCAACACCTATCATTCCAAAAGTACATTACAGGTGGGTATTAATGGGTTGGGTATTAATGAGTAGTTATCTGTTGAAGGTTTGGAGGTTATTTTACTTCTCATCCGTTGAAAGCTGTTTCATATATGTTCAGAACCAGTCACGTACCTCATTCCTTATATCACTCTTCCAGACTGTATCTCAAAAATGTGCTATCAGAGCTAGTTACACGAACTAATCGGACCATGGGGCTACTCTAAAACATGTTTTCCAGCGGTTTTGGAGATTGTTTCTTCGTAAATCGAAAAAGAACCCAGATGGGTTTGGTTGCGGGACATGTGGTCAATTTCCCGAAGTTCTCGTTTTTGATGGGACCCGTCTTGGAGTTAGAAATACCGTATTGGGATCGACATCATTTGAGTTCGGAAAGAAGGTTAGAATTTAAAAAAAATATTTTGTCTGCGTTGTCAAAAATGACTATATGTGAATACTATACACTCTCCTATTTTGTGTATTTCCTGAATAACGGAAGGCCTATGAAACAACAAACTCCACCCCTTTTACCATGACTACGGAAAGAAAACGTTGAAAAAACGCTTCCTAAAACGTTGAAAAAACGCAGTTCATGTTGAAGACATTTCGCCAAGCCAAAACATCAATAATAACCCGAACCAGCTTCATAGTCTTTGTAGAAAGAGAAAATAGCGATGACCTTCATCAGTGAATATTACAACTGACCCGGTTACTCACTAACCTAAACTATATTGGCCCATTTTATTCCATATTTAACAAACTGTGTCGTTCAGTAGATGATTTATTTAAAATAATAATTGGGTATGTATAGGAAGGAAGGTGGAGCGTTTAAAATCAAACTCACCTAGGGAAAACGGAATTTACAGGTACTTCCCACGGTTCCATACAGTGAACGAGTTCTCGTAAGAAGCAGGGAAGTTCGTCGCCAAATCCGTCGATATGCTGAACATAAGTTGGACTTTCCTAGTATTGGAATGGCAATACACAATCTGGAGGATGACATTCAGAAAGTGCTAGTTCTTTCGGTAGGCGCCAATCAGATGTGCCACCCCCATTACCAGCGTCTTTTGAAGGAAATGGTGGTCGATGGCTCGATCGCAGCGTCAGTGCAGGGATCGCAAAATGCAATTCTTCGCAAAAACTGGACTGCAATTATTGATGGAGGCGATCTATGGGCAGACGCACAAGGGTTACGATTGTTCATGGAAACCCAACCTACATACTACGAATGTTTGGAGGGCTTGAGAAGACATGGAGGTATTCCAAATGAAGTACGGAGCGTTATTGCGAGGATTCTGCAGATCGCAGATAACACTTTCAAATTGCCCGTGCCATCTGATGACTGCTATGGCCCCCCAACCGAGACTGTACGAGAATTCTATCCGTTATGGCCGAAGCTTCGTGGGGATGCCCGTTACAATAAAGATGCAATTGATTCAACTTCTTGCAGTGACAAGATTCAGGGTACGCATTACGCAAGTAAACATTTGTATTAAACTCGTAATAAGATGTTCAACTAACTTACCGTATCGTCTTAAGTCAAGCGGCATCGTGCTAGTTAAAGTTACTCGGGAAGTTGCAAATACTATAAACAATTCGAATTACCGGTGCTGAAAAGACTGAAATCTGAAATCCTAACACTTTTCAAACACGGGTCCATGGGGTGACTTTGCTGGCGGATTTACTTCAGCCACCCGTTTTTCTCTATAACATTTCAATTACCTAAATATTAAAAATGGAAAAAGACGCTTAGTTTAGTGAAACTGTCACTCTAACTTTCAACAGAAATTGAAATGGTTGCTCCAAGCTGAACCACCTAATTTTTCAAATACAGTTATGTAAATAACAAAGTCGCAATTTCGATACTATTACCTATATTTAGAGAAGCACCATGCGTTGAGCCCAGGAATAATGGTTGTGGCTTGCCCACATCAAGGATTGTATGGTTATACGCTTCTACAGAGTGGAGAGAGTCCTCGTCACGTTATGGACATCATGTTGAAACGGTGAGTAATAGGCAGCTTCATATAAGTAACATCAACAATCGAGGCACTACATGTTTGAGACAGCCTGTGTGTTTTCAGAACATAAGGGGACCTTATTGGTAACCCTAATTAATCTAGTACGTGTCAGCGTTCTAATTAGAAACTTTGTTAAAAAAAATTTCTTTTTCAGGTAGGTAGGGTGAAAATAGTCAGGGTTCAGGAATCGATGATCACGATTCAAGGAGAAAAATAAATTAGATCAACCACTGTGTTTTGAGATGTCCTTTACGTTTGAAAGTTGAATTGTTTCAGCATACCTGATGCTGTTCTACCACAGATGGTTTATTACGACAATGCCTGCAAATTGACGGAATATGTGTTGTCCCGAGAAGCGAAACGTTTTTCTCGCACCAAAATGGTTATTGATGAGTGAGTGGCTAATGATTGTTATTGCTTTTATTATTATATTAACTGATTTCGTTCACACTCACCTTCACAAAGTAAACTATTTCATATACCAGCTAAGCGTGAACTAGCTGGTGAAAATTTAATCTATACCTCATGCTACACTACTATTTCTCGGTACATATTCATCCAAGATCAGGGGCGGTTTGAAGTTCAGGCGGAAATATTATAACGGTTTACCTTTCCTCGTGTCCAACTAACCGCATTTGTAGTTTTCACTGTACGAATCATGTCGGGTGTTCCATGGAACTTCGGGCCAAGAACTACATCTACAACAAGAACATGGCTGGAACAAATTCACAGTGTGTGGAACAACTGAATAGGAAAATCAAGAAAGTAAAGGGCTTCGCCCAATTCTTGAATGTGGAAGATTTTATGAATACAATGGCTGTCTACCTATCAATGTCCTAAACTAATCATATGTCTACATTTCAAATAACTCGAGAACTAGATCACCAGTAGAGCTATAATTGAATAGGGCGCATTCCAGTGTACTGTATGGAGGTAATGATGCCTGATTTATACAGCTTTTTTATCAATGAATGAATGAAAACCAATTTAGTTTCGATTACCATATACTTCTTTCTACGCAATATTCTAGAATGCATTGTTGTGTTACCGCTGTGTTGTTACCGCTAAGCTCAGTTTATGTTATATTATCAAAATGCTTTCCTTCTTTTTCGCTTTTTCCTACCGAAAGTGGTTCAAAATGTAAAATGAGAAGAAATGCAACCAATTCAATTGTAGTATGTTATGCTCAGTTTATATATTATTGTCTTCAACCATGTTGCTGTGAAGTAAGGTTTATACTACATACTATTACTTGATTACTTTGTGTTACCACGTTGCAATATGTTATGTTATCAAACTGCTTTCATTGTTTTTCCTCCGAATAAACTGGTTCAATAGGTAAAATGGAAAGAAATGTAACTAACTTAGTAGTATCAGCGAAGTAAAAAGTAGAATAATCTAACCCAATAATGAATACATAGTGGAGGATAGAAGCAGAAGATGAGTGTTGTCATCGTCAGCGACGATACGAATCAATCAATTATAAATAATGGGCAAAAATGTGCCTCGCTCACTGTCGCGCGCAGAAAAGTGGGCGGAGCTGGCGGAGTAGTAGAAAGTCGTTTTACGCGCCAGACCCTTTCTGATTTGAGGGTTATTTAAGTGATAGTATTCAAGTGATAGGCACCACTGAACCTGCACTATAGGGGTCGCTCACAGAAGAGCACGGCAATTTTATCTTGTTAGGCTGTTTGTAGTTTGATCTCAATATGTTGCAGCCAAAATACGACACTTTGCCTGTGTATGAGATCGAAATACACCTTAAAATCGGTCACCCCCTATAGTGAGGTTCGTGCCACGACGTAGCAATCTGCCCATGGCACACGAAACCTCGAGAGCCGCACCTTGCTTTTACGTGCTATCGCACATACACGTCAGCTGTTTGCAGTTTCTTTGAATTATATTGATTTCTGATGATAAGAGTTCTTTCAAAAATGAGTAAACGCTCTAGAACATTTGCATCGTACATTAGTTTGGAGAAACAACCATACATCTATAGCTGTGTTGTTCTCGGTCCTGATTTTCTCACCTTGTATCCGGCCACGATTGGGTGTACATCTAATGCTATGAAAGATTCTTTGAACGAAACTAGTGCATCAATGTCGGATGGCCTTGATTATAATATGAATGGTATATACATTTTGTTATTCTCGTATGTTTACATGTTAAGAAAAGTCGCAGTCGCTGGTGAAACACATCTTATGAACGAAGATGAGAGTGGGTTTATTTTTAAAAAAATCACTCTATGTTCCAGATCGGCTGCGTCTGCTTCTATGCTCATTGTCTATATGCTCATTCTACACCTTTTCTATTCTGTGAAGCTAAGTGTAGGAAAAAAAGGTGTGGACAAAAGTTCGTAAAATTTATCTCGAGAAAATTAAAACTAAACCAATTATTTTACAGAATGACTTGCAAAAAGGTATGTGGTTACCTGAAAATAGACCTAGGTTATCGAACAACCTGGTTGGTTAAAGTTTTCCTCTAGAATATAAACCAACTGACAGGGCGGCGGTGATGATGAGTAGTGTTCTCTGGGCATTAGCACGTGAAGGCGGCAAAGTTGTGCTGGATACCAAGAACGGACCATTCGGTCCAAGAATTGTGGTTAGCGCGCTGTAGTATCACACATGATTAGGTTATGGGGTCACCAAATTTAAGTATTTTCATATATCCCACACAGTTCGATTCTCAAATTACCCCAGAATGCAGCGGGATCAAACTACACATACAGCACAGTTCAAATAAAAACTGAAGATTATTTTTCAACTGCAGCACAATATGTGTAGAACATCCATTGGTAACGTTTTCTATGATTTTCCATAGTACTACTCGCTATTATAGAGCTTTCCTAAAGGAGTGGGAAGCTTGGAAACGGTCAATTTGTCGCATTTCTTCAGAGAAAAACTAGGTCGGGATGAACTCGTATTTCTCTGAAATTACTGACCTGCTATACGAAGCGCTCTGACCGGGAATCCATGCTACCGCGCCAAGGACGGTGTTGAAGGAACTTCGGTTGAGACCCCACACCTGAAAAAATCTAGTACAGAGGGCGTAAATTCCTTACTTGAACCCCTCGCACAAGATTCAACACTACGAAAAATGTGTTCTATAGTCGTCATCGAAAGAAAAGCACGACCACTGTATTTTTCCAGCGATGTTCTAAGCATACTTCAAGGGTTGTCTTACGACGCGTCAGGACGTATCCCCCGTATCTTGCGAGCAGAATAGAAAGGGGGCTGTTATGTGTCTGTGCACGTCAGTTTATTATACATATGCATGATTTACGTATAAAACTGTGACCAAAGTAAGCGAAGAGAAATGGAAAATAATCTAAACCCACTTCTTTACTATAACTCTCGCGTACTTTTAGTCACTAATAGTTTTCAGAAATGTTCACGAAACAATGAGTGAAGTGGTTTTGCAATATTCACTGCAATAATTCCGAAATGCATTGTCACATTTATTAAATAACTTATATTCCCTTCCAATACTGTAACCACGTATCTGAGCCCCACCATATACATAAAGTACATGCCAAATTTATGAAATGTCCGACCCACATATTCTAGGAATGTTTGCGAAACCCGAAACTAATATATGTGTTGGTACACAGCGTGAAAATAGACATACAGTATGAACCTACTTTTCTTTCAACGAAGGTTATACTATGCAATGATCAACGATACTTTCGCATGTATAACATGTTTTACTTGTGTTGAAAGATTGGCGTAAACAGAACATAATTATACAATATGCATGCGGTTAAAGAAGACTGCGCGCAACTATTTTGTTCAGAAGGAATTCTTGTGGAAAGACCAATTTCTTCCCGAACCACGAAACGACTTTTCTTTCTTTGAACAAACTTGCAAAAATTTAGTGAAAAAAGCGAGTTCGTTAAGTACTTTCGAAACGGTTTAGAGAACTCTGAGAACAACTAATTATCCGTTTAGATAAGCCCGCAAACCAGTGAACAAAAATTAACAAACAAACCGTGATTCTTTCTTACATTCAATCATTACTATCATTATTTTGATATGTGCCGATGTGGTAAAAACTTGGTTCGGTCAATGTTGATAGTGGCTAGCTATCACAATGTAATATAATTACTGTACATTCAGAATAAGTTTACGAGGTGCTCTTAAACCGAGAAAAAACTGTTTTTGTCCGTTGTTCTGTAAACTAGCAGAGGAGAACTCTCTGCAAAAAAAAAGTTACACAGCAGAAATTGAGCACGCACTACGCGAACGCTAGTCGTCTTTCACTGTGTTTCCAATCGCTGCTGTAGTGAATAGAAAAACTGCGTCTTTATTAAAACCGCCTTACGGGTACGCTCACGATTTTTTAGAGTGAAATATTGCGTGAGTTCAATTGAAAGCAGGTAATTATTTTGCAGTGGGTTTGTTCCCCACGAAAACCTCGCGCCCGGAGCTGAATGTAAAACTAACAACTCAAATTCAATTACGTGAAAACACAGTGATTTTATTGTTCTGAACATCTCGAATGCAATGGGAAACACTTAATCTGATTTCAATTTTCAGGTGAACGCCGCTACCAGCAAGTACGATCATCTGTTGACGGTTATTGAAGAGTTGGGAAAAGACGTGAAACCAACGTACACGGGAAACAAAGTGTGCACCGAACGATTGAAACGGAATATCGTTCACGCACGGATTCTCATAAGGTATGATTATTGAGGCAGTTCAACATACAACAAGTCTTCAAACATTGTTGTTTTGGTCGAATTCGTGGAACTCGAAATTTAGAAGTCAGCAAGATATGGGCACAACTAACTTTTTCGAAAACCAGGACTAAACAAAGTATGTGAAAACATTTCCCGAACAACATTATTTTCAGAGAAACACTCCTTGAGGCCGAAAAGGATCGTCAGAAGGCTGCGGTTGAAGCACTGAATAAGGCGCAGTAACCGTCTTCCCAATTCTTCTCTATCATTTTTATTAATTTTTCTTCCTCTTTAAGTTGTCTTGAAGTCTACATTCATATCTATTTCTCCGACATTTCCTCATACTGAAATGTCGAACTCCGTTGTTTTGCCGCAGCGACCGGCCTTCTGTCTCCTTCACCCGTCCTTCCTCGTAGTCTCTACCTATCAGCTGGTATCCTCAACAAATCGTGCGGGTGAGTGGTTTCTAGATTCATATTTCATTGTATCTTCTTATTTTGTTTGTAATCCGCGGTCCACGCTATGGTCGCTCCCATGTTTTTCTTAAAAATGACTTATAAGTGATGTAGTTACCTTCTCCCATAACACTGGTCTCCTCTAACAAGATTTTATAGTCTTTTTATAGCAACCAAAACACTTATCACCTTTCAAAAGACATCAGGTCTCCTATTATAAGGGCAAATGTCTTCCCGAACCGATCCTTCCCGAACCAACACCGAACCGATCCCTCCCGAACCACTTGGTTCGGAAAGAATACCGAACCACCGAACCAGTTGGTTCGGGAAAAACCGAACCAACCACCGAACCAACTGGCGAAAAAGCGAACCAATCACCGAACCAACTGGCGAAAAACCGAACCAATCACCGAACCAACTGGCTAAAAATCGAACCAACCACCGAACCAACTGTTTCGGTGGTTCGGTATTCTTCCCGAACCAAGTGGTTCGGGAGGGATCGGTTCGGTGTTGGTTCGGGAAGGATCGGTTCGGGAAGACTGGTATAGCTTTGTATTTTCTTGAAGTTTGAAGTCAATGAAAATAGACCAAAACTTTGTGTTGTAGAGAGCAGGTCTCCTCTAAAGAGACCTGGTCTCTTCTTTATGAAATTTCTTTATGAACTTCAAAAAGAGATCTGGTCTCCCATTTCACCAAAGAGACCAGGTCTCCTGTGAAATGGGCCCATAACACTCACAGTTTTACTCTGAATTAACTAGTTAATAATACGTTTGATCCTGTTTGATCGGAAATAACAGATAAATGAACAGATAAATCTTGTAAATCTTGTAAATATTCTATAAGCTTCATTTCACTTTTTCAGGTGCCCTTCACTTTCTCTCTCCGTCGTTAGCCGATTTACATGTACACCCCACCCCATCAGGAGTCTTTCGTTTTCTGTTCCCTCGTAACGATCTCTGCGTGTCTGCTCTTACGGATGGATCAATCTACTCTACGTCTCTCACAGGTCAGTGAAATAGCATATATAATGCCGTTTGTCAAAGTTTACTAGACCCGCAGAAGTGAAAGTATGGAATGATGATTGCAGTCTGTGGCATTCGATAGACTTTGTTAATTTTTTTTGTTAAGCAATCAATTGTGGATGATTTAAACCTATCACTATGACGAACGACTGAAAAGTGATAATGGGCTATGTCCCCTTTCTAAAACAACTGGAGTTTGGACTGTTGTACTATTATCCCCCACCAACAGCGATTATTAAATATTACCTGGTATGTACCAATTAAAAGTGTTCCACTTCCATGACTTTAGAGAAAGAAGGTTTTCGAGGCTTCCCATGACAATGGTGACACCACTTCCTAGTCACAAACGTTTGGTTCCCTGTACTTATAAAGTTATTTCACATTGAAATGAATAGGGAACTACAATGATTGATATTAGTGTTTCTTGATACGTCTCGGTTATAGATGCCGACTTCACCTCGACGGCGGTGCCAGTTTCTTCTGACATGCTCCTCGATGTGTCATGTCATGATGACGTCACTATGACGACGGACAATAAAGGTTGTATTCATCTGGTGGACACGACATCATCTAAAGTTACCTCTGAATGGCAGGGTCATAAACTACCGTACACGGGTGAACCTTGTGAGGTGAGCATGTTTCAGGTGTACCCAATGAACTCACGTAACCGATCACCGTCTATACCCGACGAACGTGCTTACTTATGTTTACTCATCTAAATCAATATGGCGAGGAATGTCAAAAATGTTAGAATGAATTGAAATTCATTGTTAACAATCACCGGTATAGTTCGCCTTGTAGTTCCGATAGTTTAACGGGTCGCTTTTCTGTAATGTCAAGTTTCTCAGAAAGTGTTGTGCGCTAAATGGAGAGTTTTCTAATAAGTTAATGAAACTACTTCAACTGACCGAGTTATTTGGTAACCTAACAACATTTTCAGGTAACCGTTTTGTAAACATGCATCAATAAAGGGTATACGGTTCGGTCTCAATTGAATATATCGTTTTTTCCAGGTGTGGACCTGTGATATTTCGGAGCACGGTGCGTGTTCGGGTGGCGAGGACGCGGTCCTTCGTCTGTGGGACGTTCGATCCGCCACCCCCGCCGGACTGTGCAAACTGTTCGATGCGGGTGTCACCTTCACCAAGTGGATGGATCAGTATGTGAGTTGCTTCGGGAGTCACTTCAACCAACCGGGTTATTTGGGAATTTAACCGAATTATGACGGTAACCGAATCATTCGAATGCCCTTCAATTCATGTTGAAAGTCACAGGTAAAAATGGGATTCAGCTACCCGGTTAGTTGTGGAGCTGGCAGAGTTGTATCGTGGTACTAATGTCGAAAGGTTATGTGGAATTGATAATACGAAAATATTAGTGCAAAGGTGAACTATTAATTATGATACCTTTTACGTAGGCCGATCCCTTGTGCATGTTTCGATATCAACGATCACTGTAAATCTAAATGACAATACACTGGGAGTTCGTTCGGAAAAGCCGACTGTCACCAATACCGGAAAAGTGATGTTTCAATTGCAGACGTTGTTGACGGGGAGCTACGATCAGAAAATACGCATTCTTGACACGCGAAATTTAAGACAATCTTCCAAAGAGATAGAGGTATGTTGTAGAAGTCGCACATCGATGCGAGTAATCGTCTTGAAAACTGTTCATGGATAGATAGTCTCTGCATAGTTATATTCTTTTCATCAACTTGACAAGCGAAGTAGTCGTTCGTTCCTGCGTTCACAATTGCCTAGTTGAGACGAAATGACATATTTCTTATTGCTAAGGGCTATTGCCAACCTAATTCAAATTTCCCGGTTTGCTCTCTGATAATAGGTTTTGATGATAACTAGGGCATTTCTAAAGTTCTACGACTCCGAAGAACTATTAAATTATCTTTCTTCCAAGCCCACTATTCGATAGTTCAACTGTTTCAGACCGATGGCGGAGTTTGGCATATTGAGAAAAGTATGTATGATGGATCGGTGCGTTATCTGGCGTCGTGTATGTACGGTGGCTGGGTACTGTATGATGAGAATTTCGACAAGTTAGCTGCAGGTAACGATTATTGTAGTATAAGTGATCTACTACCACAGACGGAACAACTATGTGGGCTTTACTAAATTATTGAGAGTTCTCCCGATCGTGGTATCCTGACACCTCACGTGTAGAAGTTTCGATATACAATCACGGTGGTCAGATGTAATATCGAAAGGTGAGGTGAAAGTTAAGTCTCAAAATCGCGCAGTTATCCCTCACCCCTCAACAATGAGGTGAATATAACATACTTTATCGATTTTGAATTGAAATGGAGACAGATAATTTTCAACACCGACCTGTGGGAGGTGATAGCTTCCAGCCAGGGTGCGAGAATTGGGAATGACTAGAAAGTATTTGCGATCAAATCTTTATTTCAATGTTAGATTAGCTGATATCTTCATCTTATTCATATGACGTTATATATTTCAGACGAATCGGCCGGTAAAGAACTTCTCTATGGTGCCGCTCTTCTTGCCTCGTCACAGATAGCCTACACCACATTCAATGATTATACTGTTACGCTAACAGGAACGAGCTGTTGACCAAATAAATGTTTTGTTACACTGAACTGCGAGTATTCTGGAGACAACAAAATAATTACAATAACTGCAACAACATGATCTCGATCGTCTCTACTGGCACTGCACTTTTCGTGATCCCCGTGATCCCCTTATAAACATCAGTAAGTATGAAACGTTTACCCGGGTTAACTTAATCGAACTGTTTAACGGGGTGCCGGTCACTGGGTTTCGACCAGTTGGGAACCGCTCATTTCCTCCGAAACCTGTCATCAACCTGTAAGTAAATCGTTACTTGGTTCAACGGTTTGATTAACAAGGAACCCGATCAAATATGATTCAACGAGCTGGATACATGTCTTTCTTTCAACTGTCTCACTAAAAAGATCTAGTAAATTCACGGAATTTTCTGGTATTTTCCGTCTGAACTGGTATTTTTGCTTCCACTTATTAAAGATGCACCTTTATGTGGGCATTTTCGCGATTTTCTTGAAGGACTTTACGATGCAATTGGTCCACATGATAATCTTTTTTAAAAGTAACTTATCACATGCATTGAATGTGATAGGCACCATCATTACCCAGCATTTTCAAGGCTGGTAGCTAGGGAGGTGGCTGGCAGTGGACAAAGAAAATTATATCCAAATAGTTACAGCCGGGGAAAATCTCAAAACTGGTACAAATGAATAACATTCGTAAATATCTGCAGGACTATAACTATACCCAAATTAAAATACATTTCCGCTTCGGAAAACAGAACTTTTAACGTGGCTGCGTGAACTTTTACTGATTGGTGAACTGTTCGTTGTACTCCATTCAGATTGTAGAGGTCAATATTATTTCTTTCTACAACCGCCATGTTTCTACAAAAGATAGATTCATCTTCATGTTCGATCCAGTGTTGTTTCAGGGCCAACACCAAAGCATACCAGTAACACAGCATACCAAGACTTCAAAATTTTCGGCACAAGTACGGTATGAATTGTGAACAAAACATACTATATCATACATTTTTTATTAGACAAACCATACCGAAGGCATAACAAACAAATAATACCCGGATTTCAGAAAATTTGATAAAAAATATGGTATGCTTTGTTACTGGTTACTGGTATGATTTGGTGTTCGCCTTGTTTTAGCGATATTTCTTTCATTTCGGCGGGAACTAGCGTAGTTTGTAGTGTGCTCGGAACAGCGGTTTCTTGTCTTGAAGAGAGCGCACAAAACTATGAGACAGTGTGGTATTTGAAGAGAATCAGACAAGCCGTGTGCGAGGTCAGATTATAAGAAAGTGGGTACATAACTGACCGTGCAGTGACTACGGTAAGTGAGCGGATGGGCGTCAGATCAAATAGATCGATACATGGTGATAAAGGAGAGAGGCCGATCAAGTAGGCATTGTCGTGTCTTCATGCAGTTCGATCTGGTCGTTCTGCTTTGATTGTTTGCTTGTCCGATTTACTTCTGACGTTCGTATCGTTGTTACCGTGTGATGTTGTTATTGCACGATCGTCGAGTGTTGCGGGTGTTGCGGTAATGGCAATCGTGCTATACGGACAATACGTCGCAGCGCGGGAAGTGCCAAAATTCAAAAGTAGAACCGGTTTCGCGTGTGCTGTTTTTCTACTACCGAGTTAACGGCGAGCGGAACTTGTAGGCTTGGAGTCTTGATATCTCCTTTTGTCATCATTGGATTTTGTTGGGCTTCATTCATTCACTCATTTTTTACTTCACAAAGAACAGCGACTGCGACTCAAACAAAACTCAAATCGTAACTTCTACGTTTTTTTTTGCATACGAAATTGTTGTGGTGTATTGAGAATTTAAAACATTATCGATACGTGGAATAACTATGTCGTCCAGATCTCCACATGCTAAAAACAACTGAATCTTTTTCGCTCGCTCTCACCCATGCCCGTATTCATTCGACTGATTGTGAACTCTAGCTAACTATATGTATGGAACGTATCTATACGATTGACTTCAGGTAAACCGGTCTTGTCCAATCAGATCGTGCTCATACACTGTCGATGGCTTTCAAAGTCCCTCGAGGTGGGAAAAACATAGCTGGAGGTACGGTTCATTCATTATAATTATCTGTTAAATATGATAATTTCTTGCAGAAGTTGGAGGCTCACTTAACTGATATGGTGTTTGTTTACGCCCGACACGTATTGATCGTTCCCGTAATGTACCGAGTAAAAAGTGGCGGGATGACAATTTTGCCTCCTCTACCAACTCGCAATGCTCGTTCGAGACACGTCTATTCTATAATAATGTTCAAGAAGGTACCTAGATTTGGATTCAAAAAACATAATGCTTACTAGTTATACAACGACAATTGCTACTTTCCCTCACATACCACATCGTAAATAAGCTCTCATCACTAGGTATACTAGTTATAGTAAATATCATACCGTAAACTCGTGTTGAATTTTTAATGCCGACATTTTCAATTTTCATGGGTGTTTTGATTTAATCATGCTCTTTTTTTCATTTGCCATTCTCGGATTTCCTGGGCGGCCCGCTCTCATATCCTGTTTATTAGGTATAATCAATTAGAACCACATTTTTTAAAAATTGGCCTCAATTTCAAAACTGTCCTTGATAAAAACTGAGGCTAGATTTTTACCAGTTTCCTATCACCATCGGTATTCTATCATCAACTTTCAAGCTTTCCTCAATGAATATTCATAATATATAGATCTCTCTGTCTTACCAAAAAATATTATTGTTGGATTTGTATTCGTATCATGGATTGATAACCATGTAAGCATGACATAATACATGATAAAGGCGCGCGCTGAAGACTGATAACCCGTTCTATTAATATGTAAATGGCCCTCAGTATAAGTTTTTTTTCAATTTTAATCTTCATCCAATTCAAACGAGTGTTATCTTCGTACTTGTGTTGTGGTAGTGTGTAAGGATTAAAAAACGCATTAGAGCAGAAGATATATTGTAGATACATAATACTTTTGAATTCCCTCTATACCTATTGCCTCACTCAACTCTACTCAAATGAGATTTTTTTTGGCCACATACCCCATTTCTTTTCTCGGGTTTCCATAATAAGATGCACTTCATTTTCTTAATCCCGACACTACTGGAAAGAAGAATGTTCGATTATTTTCTCTACTTCACCCTACTCTCTACTACTCTAACTCTACCCCCTCCCCAGACCCCAGTCCTATCGTTGAACAGTTAAAAGTTAACTTTAATACGGTGTATGTGATCAGTATCCACATAGCCGAGAATGGATGTTTCGTGGTACACTCTTCCGTTTACCGTTTAGGCTGCGTTCATACTTCGAGCCCCCAGGCTGGGAGGCGGGGGCGCGAACTTGCAAAACATATATATTGATCGGGCCTCCGAGGCACCTGGGGGCTCAATCGATAAGCATGAAATGCACGGTCGCGCCTCCGCCTCCCAACCTGGGGGCTCGAAGTATGAACGCAGCCTTAGTGTCTATTCTGATTCAGGCCACGACCTCGACCAGGAGAACCGTGGCGGTGTGCGCCAGGTCTCGACTGCCCCGAGAACGCCGATGTCGGCTCTACCACGATCGACCGCCTCCGCCGCCAGAACACCCCACGGTTCGTCCGAAGTTATACCGCATTAGGGTTAATGTAACAGTAAAATGTGACAATTGTTCGAGAACTAACTCGTTTTCTCATTAGAATACGAAATATGTTTTATTTCACTTCGAGAAACGAGCAATTGTCTTTCCCAATAGACGATATAGGTTATAGGAGCCCGTTTTTGAAGTTGCAACTATTTGGACGAGTAGTGCATGCTCGTTCTGTCGTCACCCTGGGTTCTCATTCGTTTTTGCTTTGTTGGAGACAAATATTCTACTTCTATCCAAGATATCCGCAACCCTTCACAAGTATCACATCTTTGTGTGAAGATCATGGAACCGGTTGATTTACCCTCTTTTGACCTCACGCCCCTCAGTTTGACCTCATTTTCTACGGTGTGGTTTTGAAGGAGCTGCCGGTGCCGTGAGCGAGGAAGCCCTGCGGCGCGCCTTCACCGCAGTGCCAAAGTACCAGGTAAATTGCAAATTTATTCATACTTATAGTATTGTCACTGAAGAATCCAAAAGTGATGCATACGTTTTTGGCCCACTTTTTTCCTTGATTGTGTCTAGCTGCGCTGAACGGCCGCGAACTTCTTATTTGGAGATCAGTCATCTTGAAATCTTGATCAATAAGTTTTCAGGTGCTTTCGGTCAAGGATCTGCAGCATCACTTGGATTCCGCACGGACCGTTTTGGAGAATGACGCCAACGACTGGGATAAGCGCACTAAAGCGGTATGCCAACTTCTGATCTACTCAAAAATGGGGCGGGGCGTGTGGTGTCTAGTTTTTCTCTCAATTTGAACATATCTATAGAAGTTGTTTCGGAAAGTTTTTGTGGTTGCTGAGAAGTGGACCGTTTCAAGTTCATAACTCGAAGTTATCACAATAAATCATGTTTATTTATATATCTACTGAAAAACGAGGTGCACCAAAGAGAGAAACCACCAAACCTTCAAACTAATTGAAATTGAAAGCGCGAGCAATCCAATATTGCTACAGTTGCAACTGGTGCGGTCTGTGGTCCTGGGTGGCGGACTCGACTTCGAGGCGGAGCTGGTGACTGCCCTGCTGGACCTCGAAGATGCCCTCGTCACATCGGTCAAGGACCTACGGTCGCAAGTCTGCAAGGAGGCCTGCATTACCATATGGTAAGTACATACACGCCTCCCCGTTCATACACCGGCAGAGTGACTTTTTTAACGAGTTTATGCCCCCGTTAAGTGGACTCAATTGTCCGAGAACTTTGAAAATTAGTTCGGTTTACTGTGGAATGCCAGCATGGGTTTCTTTTCGAAGAATATTCGACTTCCGCGGTACATAGTTGCGATACCCAGGTCAACTGATTGGGGATTCTTATAATTTTTATAGGGGGGGTGAACGGGGGGAACCGATAACTATCGAGTATTTATAAACTTGCTTAGCTTCCGCGCTGCGGAACGAGAGTAGCGAGCAATAACTGTTCGATTTCTAAGCCAAAAATAGGTTTCTCCTTGGAGAATAGTTCTTGGAGAATAGTTGGAGAATTCTTGGAGAGTGGAAGTTGGAGAAAAGTTTGGGTATATGGGTTAGTCGCCCGAATGTGCAATTCAGTTCAATCACACCCTGAAGAGTGCATAATCGATGCTGTATAGCATCGTATGTCGAACTCGTAGAAGTGTCTTTGTGCCCACTTTGCAGCTCAACTACCTAGCTGAGTAAGTAACTGCCATGTGTTCTTCAATTGTCTCTCGTTGCAGTTTCCTCGCCGACAAGTTGGGTCCCCACTTGGTTCGTCTCATGGACGACATTCTGCCGCACACGCTGGCACTGGTCCAGAACAGCGCCAAGGTGATGGCCACCTCCGGAGCTCAGGCCTGCGACTTCATCATCAAGGTTTGTATCATAACTCAACCTCTGCTATGTTTGTTAGAAAACTGGCTTCTATGTCGCGTTTTCAGAGTCAGTTCAGAATAGAATGATTTATTTTTGTTTGCAGTTTTCAATGTTAAATGTTCCTTTTTGACGAAAAGTCACGCTTTGCTGGTAAATGTTCGTACACCGTCGAAACTACGCGGCGAAATTGTGCACTTTCACCTTCACCGTGAGAATTGTTTTCCCTAAAATGAAAAAAAAGTTTGCATCTCTCCGGACTGTTGGTTAAAGTTTACATGAGAAAACGTTTTTCTATGATTTCAACGTTCCATGGCAGAAGTAAACGATGAACTTTTCAGAATGTGGAGCATCCCACTCTACTTCCGATCATTCTGAGCAGCACGGCTCACAAATCAAAGGAGATGAGAAGGTAAGCTCCGAGTATGTCACAATGTATGGAGTATATGATTGTGATTTAGACGTATTGTCACTCTTCAGCTCTACCGGAAAGTAGTAATTAGCACTAGTAGTAATGGATTAACATTTCAAAGGGTCAATGAAGTTTACACAAGATTCTTACTAGCTTTTTTCATGTCCTGCTTACGTGAATGCCTATGTTCATCAGTGAATGGAAGTGGAATGTACAAGGTATCGCTAGGCCCAATGTTCTCTGTTTTCAGACATACGCTGGAGCTCATCAACCAAGTTCTGTCCATTTGGAGCCCGACCACCATCCGGAAGCACATTCCAGCCATTTCCAGTGTGATTGAGGTGAGATCGGTTGTTTTGTTTCTAGACGCATGTTGTTTCCCTAGAGCATAGGAAATTGGAAGACAGTAGAATTGTCTGGAAATGTGATGGTTCAGTTTGTGGCTAGTATATGTAGCTAACGAATGTTGGCATGTATCGTTCTCATACACCGACAATGGTCTCATTTTCGTTCAAGAATCTCGTGACCCCTCCTTCTTTCTCGAGCGGCAAGCCCTCCAAAACGCGAAAAAAACAAAAAATCATCATTTTTCAACTCGTAGCCCCTACTTTTCACATGAATTTGTTCGTGATCCTCTATTTCATAAGAGCCCTTGGCGGTGTATGATCGTTCTTTGCAGAAGTTTGCGATAGGTCTACGAATTTTGAATTGAATACTTGTCTTTAATTGCTTGTTGTTTGGTCGTCGCGCTTAAAAAACGAATTTTCCGGAGGACATTTAAGAAAATCACGTTTCCTTCTTTAATAGTTGGTAGTTGATTTGAGAGGTTTTTCATAAGGAAGTGTTCAGACGGGTTTTTCGGATGCCGACCCGGCGGTCCGTCTTGCGGGAAGAAACGCCTACCAGCAGCTGGACGAAAAGTGGCCGGAATACGCGCAGCAGCTCTTTAAGGTTCGTTCTGTTTTTGCGACTTTTCAGATTACAAAAGTTGTATTGTTGTAGAGTTACAGTAAAGTTGACTGCTGTAAAGTCATAAAATTGCCCCAAATTGTAGTGGTTCTGCCATACACTCACCCAAATGATCTGTATGAACTTTTTCAACTAGAAATTCAAGTTCAAAATCGATACAGGAAATTCAAATTCGTGGCGTCAAGAAAATGGCATTACTTTTCTGTTATTGGTTACCTGTTGGAGAATAGTAACATCCACTGATCATTTCAGCGTCTAGATTCATCGAAGCAGAAGGCGTTGTCTGGCGGGGCGTCTGCTGCCTCCTCCGCCCAATCACTCTGTAGCCTCCCCGATGGAATGCCGTTCAGAAAACGACCCGGGTTCCTGACAGGAAAACCACCTGGTTGGTACACTTTATACGAGTCAATGCCCTCGAATCGACTCATTTTCAAACAATAAGGACGAGTGATTGCATGTCTTTGCACTGGGAACCTATCGCGTTGCGGTGGTCAAACACCGCAACAAGCCATTTGTATAGAGTATAGTCTGCTCTTCACAGGGCCTGGCTTCTATACTTCTCTGAACACACTTACACTTTTTCAACACCATGTACGAAATAGAAGTAGCGGAGATGTAGAATAATCACATTCTCTCTTTCAGCGCCGTCGTCCTTCTTCTCTGGGCGGTCCGCATCGGCCATCGATTCGAAAGCTGTCCAGAAGGCTGCCATTTCGTTACCCAGATTCAATGGTTCGTTTCGGTTGCTGGTGTCACTTTGGTTGAGTAGTTGTTCAATATCCTGTTCTTCCGCTTACATATGTCAGGACTCGTTGCGAAATGAACTCGTTTTTCAGTCAACATATATTAACCTTTTCATTAGAAATTCTCAATTGCTCTCAAACCAGGCAAATTAGGAGCTCGTTTTACGGATCGTTTTCGGACAAATTATTGGGTATATGTCCGCTTTTTGGTCGCACATGGGCTATTGAATTGAATTTCTCGCTTCACAACTGGGGAATAACATTTTAGTCTTTCCCCATCGCACCTATACTCTAAAATCATTTCGTTACCGTAACCTCCTTGGTTTCATCCGTCTCATCGCGCCACGGTTCTCCCTCGCAGAGTGGAACGCGGGCAGTTGCGCGCACCCCTCTCGGCAGACCACCCAGCCAACCGAAGGGGATGGCACGAGGTGGGCCGGCAGCGGGCAGCATGGCGGCAAGGAGAGACGAGCTAAGGAGCACCCCGGCACCGCAGCCGTTCACCGACAATCTCAACACGTCTATGGTACGTTTATGGCTAATTCTGGGTAGTCTCTAGCATGGGCAGTTTGTACATAGAATGTAATAGATTTATGGCACTCTTTGCGTTTGGTGCAAGATTGGGAAAACAAGTTAAAAAGGAGTAGTCATTCGAGTGACGTGCATATACCCGCAAGGTGGTCTAAGTAGACGGGATTATTTGAGAAAACGGGCTCCTATATCGCATTTTTAGAGACAATTTGGCAGTTTTTGGTGCGAAATTACAGAATTTAAATGAAAAACTGGTTACTTCTTGATACTCAGCCACACTCTACTTGTGTACTTAGTTACGCGCTCAATATCACTTCACTGCATGCATTTTCAGAGTGTAGCGATGACTGTGACGATTAGTACGATCAGCGTACGCTGTGCGCCCGCCTTTTCCCAAGGCGCGCCTTAATCTCTTTTTTTTTGTAGAACCGCCTGTCCATGGTGGGCTCTGATGAGGACTTTTTGCTCGGCGACAAGTTCTCAGGGTACGTTTCGGACATTTGATCTACTCCTACCAACTGTTTGTGTTATGACCCCAAGTGTGATGATTTTGTCGACTGACCTCATTTCCCTCTCTCCAAACCTTCACTTTCAACTCAGTTGTGTGTATGGTTCCTGGTTTGTACAGTACGGCGAAACCATCTGATTTGAAACATCTACTACGCAGACACCTGTTCCTATTGCGCCTGTTTTCAGTTCTCCCCGCGATGCCGTGCTTCTGAAGGCGTTGAAGACGTGTGCATCTTCCAACTTTGCCGAGAAAAGAGACGGACTAAAAGAAATTCTGGACCTCCTCAAGTGGGTTTTCATTTTTTTGTTGCACTAAGGTGACTATTTTTGGAAGTATCCTGCTTACCCATTTAAATACAGTAAAAAATTCTAAAAAAAAACCTAGCTTTCTCGATTAATCTCACTATTCGACTTGGTCAACTATTTCAGGTGCATGATAACTTTTCGTTCTAACCTATATGGATAATAATGATAGTAAATAACGTAATTGTAGGTCTGGTCACTCGCTGAAGCATGACTACGCGTCGCGTGTCACGCAGACGATCAACAAGCTGATGGCCGACTGGAATCACAGGGTACGTCTACTTCACGAGCATCTCTTTGAAGAAGTAATGGGCTCACTCTATTGACTATTGTACAACTTTCGTGTTTCGTGAAGATGTCATTTATGTCCCTTTTGATGATTTTAGTAGGAAACTGGTTACTTTTGAAGAATACTTTGTTGGTATATGACTATGAATATCTTCTTCTCGTGTCTCGCCTGTACGCATTATGTAGTGATTGTGTTTTCCAGCTGATATCCCTACTGGTCGAGACGATCTGTGAGCTGGTCCGGACGCACAATGACGTTCTGGCCGACTGGCTGCCACATCTGCTCGCCAAGCTCATTTCCAAGCACACGGTCGAATTGCTACCGGCTGCTAAGGTATCCCATTTATGTCATATTATTTTCCTCTCCTGGTCTAACGAGTGAGTGACACATGCTTTGAATGTAAATAAATAAACATCTGTAGTAGGGTGGTTATTCAATTTGGCTACATTTCTTAGTTTCCCGAGCTTGCGAAGTTACTATATTTCTGGGTTTGCAGTCTTCTTGTCTTCTTACTGAGTGTAAAACGTTTGTTACCTTTAGGAATCGATCAACACTTGTCTAGCGACGATCCGGGAAAGTGTTGACAAGAACGTGTTGTTCAACGCCATGTGCAAGGTGATTGTGACCAGCCCGATCCAGCTGCCCTCGCCCAAGGTTCGTCATTCCATCTCCAAATAGTAACTTTATTCATGTACCAGCAAAGAGGCTATTTTTCAGAAGAAATGTTTCTTTTCATCAAACATTACTAAATCGATGAATCGACTGAAAACGATTGACTTGAAAATCAAAAAATAGAAACGGCGAAATTGTCTGCAAAGTCGGCTTTGTTTGCTCCGTTCAAATCCGGTGTCTGAACCAGTGTATCTGGGCTTTCTTCAGGGAATTTTGCAGGTTTCTCATGTGACTCTGACACAGATTATCAAGATTAAAATATTGATTCATTGCTACTATGGCTAGGTTCTTTTTGTCCAGGTGAAACAAGGCATCCTGACCTACCTGCTCGAGGTGTTGTCCGGCTTGGAGAGTGGCGTGGAGTTGAACACGGAACTCGTGCGCGGAGCAGTGCACAAGATATTCGAATGGATTGAGGAGCCGAAGAACGCCTCGTTTCGCCAGGTCTGCCCATGTTCTAATTATTGCTTCAAGGGCTGTTTCGTATGAGTTCTCCAGCGACTGTCGGCAATCTACATATTATTGTAGACTACCTACTGTTGTGGGCAATATACAGAATGCAGCTCAGCATTGTGCACCCCCAATGCACTATATGATGTACATAGAATACCACTGACAGTAACATAGTCTATCGCGTGACGTGCATTGGATTAGTTTAGTTTGATCAGTCCACCCTCCACCTTTAGAAAATGGGAAACGCTTGAAATATACGGTTTATTCCGAATCCAAACTAAGATAATGTCTTCAGAGTCCAAAGTGGGTCTCCTTTTTGAATGGCTGTATCTTTCAGACGAGCGAGCAGGTGGTGGTGAATCTGTTCTCCCTCAACACTGCCGACTTCTCTGCCATGCTCTCCACCCTGCCGCCCTCCTGGAAGGATTTCGCATTCAGTCTGTTGAGCAAGACGAGGAACTCTACGGAGAAGAAGGTCCAGTTCGGGTTAGTTTCCAATCCTCGTTTGCGAGATGTGGTCTCAGTTTTCAAGAGTTTTTAGTTTTCGAGAGTTTTTGATGAAATACTGGCAAATTCCAGTGTTTTATTCGGGAATTTTGAACGAAATAGATTTCACGAACAAGAATAAAAGCAACGCGATTCGATGTTCCAAGTTCCACTGATAGAGTTGGCCAAATGGCATTTTGCTTTTATTCGTTATTCCACGTATTCTTTTTTCCCGCACATTTGCTAATTTCAAGTTGCTATATCGGATTTTACAATTACAGTTCGCCTCGCGTCACTCCCCAGAAGCGTCGCGATGTGAGGTCTTCGCCGTCGGTCGCGTCCCCCGCACGTGTGGATCACGTGATGGGTGCACGTGCAGATCACGTGGTTGGTGAGGATGCTCCCAGGAGTATGTTGGGCGCCCTACACAGTGGCAACAATTCGCCCACAGTACAGCCGCCTGCCACCAATGTAGAGGGAGAGAACGAATCGTTCAAGGTTGGTCTAAATTAATATTTGTTGATTTTGGGTAAATGATATTTCATCTAGTTCCAAATGTTGATAGATCTTTTTTTCCCAAAGCGAACACCGACCATAAAGTTTTGTTTCACGTAACATCACGCGTGGTTAAGTACTTCCTCTTGTATCATTTCGATTTGGATCTGCCTCCTAGCCGGTTCTTTTTATAATTTAACCATACTCATCAATATGTCTGACGAAAGCTCTTTTTCGGAGGTCAGGTTTCATCAAATGTTTTTTGTTAACTTGTGGTGTTTTCATGAAAAGGACGTTGTTTAAGTAAAGAAACCATCACACTTGAAGTTTGAAGTAAGTACTGTCTAGAAGTTTCATTTTCACAGTATGTACTGGTGGCCGATGTCTATCTATCTTGTGTTTACGTGTACAGTAGTATAATATCTTACGTTCCACTACGATTGTATGTCTGCAGGAAACCGACTGTCTGCTGGACCAGACAATACATCTGGCCAACGACGAAGCGGCCCAGAAGGGGTACATAGATGAACTTCTCGACGAATTGACCGATTTGGATTCAACACCCGACAGGTTGGTACCTGGTGGCTAATCCGCGTTTTTTAGGCGAAAACCTGTCATTGTTGTCTATATCTCTTTGTTTGGTCGAGCTTGTTGTTGGTTGGTGTTCGGGAGGTATGTTCGTTGGTTCGGTATCCATCCCGAACACACCGGTTCTGGTTCGCGAAAAAAATCACCCTGTTCGAGTGACAATCGCTAGTAGAAACAGCGGCGACCGCGTTCGCCAATCAAAAAAAAGGTATATTTAAGTGAGAAGTTTACGTGTATACGCGTAAACAACCAACACAGCAATTCTGTTCAGTATATTTGAAGACAAAATGGAAATTCTCGTTCACGTGATCACGCTGGCGAATGCGGTCAGCAGCCGCTCGGCTGTTGCTACTAGCCATAGTGTTCGAGTGAATTTGTCATTCTACATTCAAACAATGTGGCTTTCGCTCGTTAGCCAAGGGTCTGGAAAGATTTACCAGTGTTTCGTGTTTTTTGTGTTTCGCTTATTATGTGATTTTAAGTATGGCTATGGCTAAGATCTTTCATTTCGTCTCCAAACATACTGAATATAATTGCTGCGTTGGTTGTTTACGCGTATACGCGTCAACTTCTCACTTAAATATAGCTTTTTTTGATTGGCGAACGCGGTCGCCGCTGTTTCTACTAGCGATTGTGTAATTTTACAATTTTGTGATAGTTGGTTAAAAGCTAAGTTTCGCAATGTTCCAAACTTTGTAATGTTCACGATGTGTGACAATGTTTCAATGTTTTCTTCAGTCTGTCGTCCCGTGTGAAGGCGTTGCGCCAGCTACACCAGATGGTGTCGGAGGGGTCGCTGACCTCTTGGGACGAGACATTCCGTCCCCTGCTGGTGCGACTATTCGACTGCCTCGCCTGCCCGCACGCCATCATTAAACGGCACGCAATTCGACTACTGGGAAAAATGTGGTTAGTTACACACATTATATGTGAACAAGGTCGGTACCCGCGGCCAGCCGCGGTCCCTTCCTTGTGTGTGTCCAGGCTGGTCGGTTATTCTAGGTGAGAGGGAACCTTGACATCCATCCTTTTTTTTGTCTATTTCGTTATGTCATACAAACAGTCAGCTACGTGGATATGGAGTGTACACATAGATAGCTATAGCCACTACGTAGCCACGACATTTTTCCCATCCTCCATTCCCTTCTTATTTTACCTTTCTCCCTCGTAATAAATCAAATTTAGGAATCGCAAAATTAGTAGTGATATATTCTAAACACATGCAAAAATGGAGGGTGTACACACACAGCGATAGCCAACTACGTAGCCACGGCATACACAGCCATACATATTTTCTCACCCTCGCTTCCCTGCTTATTTTATTTTTACGTAACAAATCAAATTTAAGAATGGCGAAATTAGATAGATCCTATACATACACGGAGCACACATGCAAAAATGGAGGGTGTACATACACAGCGATTCCTAGCCACGGCATACACAGCCATACACATTTTCCCCACTCTCCCTTCCCCTCTTTTTTTACCTTTTCCTCCACATAAAAGGTCATATAAAGAAATTGCATAACTTTAAGAATGGCGAAATTAGATAGATCCTATACATACACGGAGCACACATGCAAAAATGGAGGGTGTACATACACAGCGATTCCTAGCCACGGCATACACAGCCATACACATTTTCCCCACTCTCCCTTCCCCTCTTTTTTTATTTTTTACGTAACAAATCAAATTTAAGAATGGCGAAATTAGATAGATCCTATACATACACGGAGCACACATGCAAAAATGGAGGGTGTACATACACAGCGATAGCCAACTACGTAGCCACGGCATACACAGCCATACATATTTTCTCACCCTCGCTTCCCTGCTTATTTTATTTTTTACGTAACAAATCAAATTTAAGAATGGCGAAATTAGTAGTGATAGATTTTATACATACATGGAGCACACATGCGAAAAAGGAGGGTGTACATACACAGCTATAGCCAACTACGTAGCCACGGCATACACAGCCATACATGTTTTCTCACCCTCGCTTCCCTTCTTATTTTACCTTTTACATAATTAATCAAATTTAAGAATCGCGAAATTAGTAGTGATAGATTTTATACATGCGAAAATGGAGGGTTAGCCAACTACGTAGCCACGGCATACACAGCCATCCATACATACTTTACCATCCTCCATTCAATTCTTATTTTACCTTCCCCCCACAAAAATTAAGAAATCGCCCAATTGGTAGTGATATATGCTTTAGATACAACAGAGTACACATGCAAAAATATCCCCCTTCCTATCCCTTCTTCCATATAGACACATAGAGATAGTGAAGAGAAGATGGGAATATATAGACATCGACAGATATTGAAAATAACATCAAAAGACGAAACTACCTACCGTCTTTCCTGCTTTCATTGAATTCGTTCCATAAATAAGAGTAGCAACCGTGGTGCTTGTGAGAAACTATTAAAATGAGTTCCCTTGTTAACTACCCACGCGCATCACCGAGACTTGCCCTATATTCTCAAGCTTTATACACCGATTTCGTTCAATTTTAAAAATGAAACGCGATAACTCACACGCATCTACGTCAAACGCGATTTTCCTTTAAAAACTCATTGCATCAGGCAATTGTTACACACACACCAAGCAGCGCAAATATAAGAGTGGACAAGGTCGGTACCCGCGGCCAGCCGCGGTCCCTCCCTTGTGTGTGTCCAGGCTGGTCGGTTATTCTAGGTGGGAGGAAATTTGCCTTTTCTACCGGCTTAGGTTTACTTATCATCGCTTCCCATTCAATTCATCTTTTCTCACCTCTCCTACATATATATGTTCATAGACAGTCATCCTCTCCCCCCTCTATTTCCGTTGCTCAATAAACAGTCAACTACATAGTATACATAGACAGCGATAGCCAAATACGGGGCCATGACATGTAAAGCGACAGTACACAGTCATACACATTTCCCTACCCCTTACCTACATAAACAGTCAAATGCTTAGCCATGGATGGTTTAAATAGTCAGCTTAAAAACAATACATTTCTTCAAATAGTCCTTCAAGTCCTTCAAATAAATATCATAAAATAAAAACCCATCCTATTCCTTCTTTCCGTAGACCGTACATCGACGATGTACAGTGAATGTGAACAGTGAATTTCGAAATGGAAGAGTGGATGAAGAGAGTCGACCGTCGCAGCATTCAGTAGTCGTTAAAATGGAAAGTCGCACAGTTTTCCAGTATATATACCCACACTTTCGACGTGCACGCCACGTGTCCTTTAAAATCATTCACTCTCTTCCAAAAATACTTTCTCACCACAGCCGGACAAAAATGAAAAGCTGCAATTGCACACGCAGTCCACGTAAACAGCGAATCGTCAAGTTTCCTTGCATTTTCCGAATTTTCACTCAGACACCAAACAAACCAAATAGCGCAAATATATAAGGGACAAGGTCGGTACCCGCGGCCAGCCGCGGTCCCTCCCTTGTATGTGTCCAGGCTGTTCGGTTATTCTAGGTGACAGGGAGGATGTTTCCTACGAATTTTACTGCTCCAATTCAGTTGAAATCGTTTTCCTCTCAACTTCACTTTTCCAACCTCTCCCACACATAGATAAGTTCATAGACATCCATAGTCCTCCGCTCTCTATATCGTTTTGCTACATAAACAGTCAACTAAGGATACATGTAGGGTATACACTATACATAGACATCGGTTGCCAAATACGTAGCCATACTATGCATAGCGACAGTACACAGGCATACAGTACCCCACCATTATCCCCCTTTCCTACATAAACAGTAAATGCGTAGCCACAGTCAGCCTGAAAAGTCTTACACAGTCAGCTTAAAAACAATACATTTCTTCAAATAATCCCCAAGTCCTCCAAATAAATATCATAAAATAAAAACCCATCCTATTCCTTCTTCCCGTAGACCGTAGACTGTACATCGACGATGATGTACATAGACAGTGAATGTGAACAGTGAATTTTGAAATGATAGTAGATGAAGAGAGTCGACCGTCGCAGCATTCAGTAGCGGTTAAAATGGAAAGTCGCACAGTTTTCCAGTATTTATACCCACATGTTCAACGTGAACGCGACGTGTCCTTCAGCAACAATCACTCTCTTCCCAAAATACTCTCTCACCACAGCCGGAAAAAAATGAAACTGCCATTCACTCACGCAGTCCACGTAAACAGCGATAAACAGAGATTTCCTTGCATTTTCTGCATTTTCACTCAGACAGACTAACAAACCAAACAACGCAAATATATATAGGACAAGGTCGGTACCCGCGGCCAGCCGCGGTCCCTCCCTTGTGTGTGTCCAGGTTGGTCGGTTATTCTAGGTGGGAGGAAATTTGCCTTTTCTACCGGCTTGGGTTTACTTATCATCGTTTCCCATTCAATTCATCTTTTCTCACCTCACCTACATATAGATGTTCATAGACAGTCATCCTCTCCCCCCTCTATTTCCGTTGCTCAATAAACAGTCAACTACATAGTATACATAGACAGCGATAGCCAAGTACGGGACCATGACATGTAAATCGACAGTACACAGTCATACACATTTCCCCACCCCTTACCGACATAAACAGTCAAATTCTTAGCCATGGAGAGTTTACATGGTCAGCCTAAAACATATCACATTCCTTCAAATAATCCTTCAAATAATTCTTCAAATGAACAGCATAAAATAATAACCCATCCTATTCCTTCTTCCGCGTAGACCGTACATAGACAGTGAAAATATTTTAAATTTCGAAATGGAAGAGTGGATGAAGAGAGTCGACCGTCGCAGCATTCAGTAGTCGTTAAAATGGAAAGTCGCACAGTTTTCCAGTATATATACCCACTTTCGACGTGCACGCCACGTGTCCTTTACGAACAATCACTCTCTTCCCAAAATACTCTCTCACCACAACCGGAAAAAAATGAAAAGCATCA
>CAXIWQ010000195.1:0-58165 GCA_964036275.1 Litoditis marina
TGACAGGCCCTTACAAAAACGTGAGCATTTTAGCAGCAAGTTGGCACGTGTTAAATTCAACGTTTACGTTGGCAGACCTCACAAAAACGTGACATTTTTTGATAGTACAATGTCATTCATTTACATGAAATTACGTTAGGCCTTGCAAGTACGTGAAACTCTCCGACAGGCCGTTGGAACGCAATATCATAAACGAAATACGATGGCAGGCCGGACAATTCCCGTAATTGTTTTGCAGGCATTGGTGACGCGTTATTATCACAACTCACGTTAGCAGGTCTCAGAATCACGTGAAACCCTATCTGGGAAGCCGTTGGCTAACATTTATGTCAACAAATAACATTATCAGCCTTGCAATTTCATAAAACTATACCAATATAAGTGAAACTCTAGCAGTAACGCGTTGATATGAAAAAAATTACGCTGACAAGACGTTGGAACGATGTGAAATTTTTTGCAGAACGCGCGCGCGTGCACGCGCGACGCGACAAAAATTTCAAAAAGGTTTTACAGTACGAAAGTTGGCAACCAATGTAGTTGTACGTGCTCATGCTAAACACAACTATAACTTGCAACAAAACGCGCGCGCGTGCACGCGACGCGACCAAAAATTTCAAAATAGGTTTTACAATACGAAATTTGGCGAACAAGTGTAATTGTACGTGCGCATGCTCTACACAACTATAAATTTCATCAAAACGGGCGCGCGTGCACGCGACGTGACAAAAATTTCAAAATAGGTTTTACAGTACGAAATTTGGCGAACAAGTGTAATTGTACGTGCGCATGCTCTACACAACTATAAATTTCATCAAAACGGCGCGCGTGCACGCGACGTGACAAAAATTTCAAAATAGGTTTTACAATACGAAATTTGGCGAACAAGTGTGATCGTACCTACCCATGCTAGACATAATTGTCCATTTCAACAAAACGCGCGCGCGTGCACGCGACGCGACAAAAAATTTAAAATTGGTTTTACAATACGAAATTTGGCGAACAAGTGTAATTGTACGTGCGCATGCTCTACACAACTATAAATTTCATCAAAATCGGGCGCGCGTGCACGCGACGTGACAAAAATTTCAAAATAGGTTTTACAATACGAAATTTGGCGAACAAGTGTGATCGTACCTACCCATGCTAGACATAATTGTCCATTACAGACAGAAACGCGCGCGCGTGCACGCGACGCGACCAAAAAATTCAAAATTGGTTTTACAATACGAAATTTGGCGAACAAGTGTAATTGTACGTGCGCATGCTCTACACAACTATAAATTTCCACAAAACGCGCGCACATGCACGCGACGCGACAAAAAGTCCAAAGTAGGTTTTACAGTACGACATTTGGCGAACAAGTGTGATCGTACCTGCTGATGCTAAACACGATTCAAGTTTGAGAAAATTTCCATGAGAAAGTCGATATTTCGCAAACCCACGGCACGGGCTTGGTATAAAGGATAATAGTCATGTTTGGTATCGCATTGTACAGAGTTTTACAAGGAATATACAAGATTTACAACTGCTAGACGCCGCAGGCGTCTAGTATGTAGGGCACTATATACAATCGTAATTGCAAACGACGTCGTTGAATTCAACGATGCGTTGCTTTATTTCAGGAAAAATGCCATAACTTGCTTAAAAATTGATATATTCCAAAAAACTTTTTTTTGTTTCGTATCTACATTAACAGAGCTATTCGAATATCATGAAAATAATTGAATACAACTCATTGTTTGTTGAGTTTTCGATCAGAATGACATTTGACGCGCTAATCAAAGCTCTGTATGATTAGAAACCTTAGTATTAGAACGTATTTAATATGAAAATAATTTGATGGACTACAACGTAAGAAGGTCTCATCTTTCCAATGGAAAAACTTTTAAATTCCTAAACTTCGTAGTTTTTGAGAAACTGGCTCTCTTTTTAAAATTTCCGGTTTCACCATTTTGACACGCCTTGAAGACTGAGTCGTAACTCATGTCAATTGTGACGTTATCAGTTGAAGTTTGTTTTTCTCCCTTGCCTGGAACCTCTTCTTTCTAAAAATCTTTACAAATTCTTGTTATAATGATTGAGTCGTGCGTCACGAGTTGTTTTTCACGAAAAAGGCCGCAAATTTTCAGTAAAAATGCTCGTGTTCAGTCAGTTTTAAACATTTTTCCATAAAATGAACGGCATGTGACTCAAAACTCACTTATGAAAAAGGAAATAACTTTCATTTCTTGTGTAAGTCAATATGAAAAATGTTAGTACCTTATTGTTTAGGCCGGACTGCACCAAACAGTTTTAACTTGAACACAACAAATCAATCATTATCTGGTAGAGAAACTTATCATGTATGTCTCTGTGAAGTTTGATAAAACTATCTACATGAAGAGTCCATCAAGATCGTGAAACTTAGCGCGTAGCAAAATGAAGGTGTGCATAGCTGGCGTTTACTGTGCCATAGGCACTGTGGGGCAGCGTAATTAGCAATTATAATAACGACCACATCCTTGCTATGTAAAACACAAATCATAGTCAGCCATGTTTGGCAGCTTGTAACGATAACGCATGTTTTACCACCTCAGCGAAATACGTTGGCAGGCCTTACAAAAACGTGGATCTTTTTGACAGTACAATGGAACTTGTTTAGTTCAACGAAATACGTTGGCAGGCCTTACAAAAACGTGAAACATCTTAGCAGTAAGTTGGAACGTGTTGAATTCAACGAAATACGTTGGCAGGCCTTACAAAAACGTGGATCTTTTTGACAGTACAATGGAACTTGTTAAGTTCAACGAAATACGTTGGCAGGCCTTACAAAAACGTGAAACATCTTAGCAGTAAGTTGGAACGTGTTAAATTAAACAAAATACGTTGGCAGGCCTTACAAAAACGTGGATCTTTTTGACAGTACAATGAAACTTGTTTAGTTCAACGAAATACGTTGGCAGGCCTTACAAAAACGTGAAACATCTTAGCAGTAAGTTGGAACGTGTTGAATTCAACGAAATACGTTGGCAGGCCTTACAAAAACGTGGAGCTTTTTGACAGTACAATGGAACTTGTTTAGTTCAACGAAATACGTTGGCAGGCCTTACAAAAACGTGAATCTTTTTGACAGTACAATGGCATTTGTTTAATTCAACGGAATACGTTGGTAGGCGTTACAAATACGTGAAACATTTTAGCAGTAAGTTGGAACGTGTTAAATTAAACAAAATACGTTGGCAGGCGTTACAAAACGTAAAACATTTTAGCAGTAAGTTAGCACGTGTTGAACTCGACGAAATACGTTGGCAGGCCTTACAAAAACGTAAAACATTTCAGCAGTAAGTTGGCACGCGTTCAATTCAATAAGTATGGTGTAGGTCTCGCATATACGTATGAACTTTTTGACAGTACAATGACACGCGTTTGTATCAACAAAACACGTGTGCAGTCCTTACAAAAACAGTTCACTCTTTAGTAGTAAGTTGGCAAGCGTTAAATTTAACAAAATAGGTTGACAGGCCTAACAATTACGTGAACGTTTTTGTATGTCGTTGAATGTCATCAAAAGTTAGTTCATTCATCGCAGTGTAGGCATATTTGGTATCGTTTTGTATAAAACTGTCAAGGTACTGTATCATTTGAAATTTATCAACTGTGGGCGGGCACAGGTTCGCTGTGGAGTAAAGGTACCGTATCATTTGAAAATTATAAATTGATATTCCCAGGCCGCACGACAACCATGGAAAAAATCGATCTTTCGCAAACCCATGGCACGGGCTTCGTATAACGGAAAATAGTCATGTTTGGTATCGTTTTGTACAGAATTTTACGAGTAATATACAAGATTTACAACTGCTAGACGCCGCAGGCGTCTAGTCCCCTCTCGTATATACAATGCAATTGTCACACTTTTCCGACGCACAAATTTTCCAACGCACACATTTTCCAACGCATGGAAACAGAAAAAAGACGAGAAAATACTTTAAACTTAACTTTTTTGCACAATTTTTTTTTGATTTGTATTCAAATTAAATAGACTATTCAACTATCCGAAAACCTTTTTCATATCATTATGTTATTGTTAAGTTCTTGACCAAAGTGACATTTGACGCGCTAATCACAGCGCTGTACGATTATAAAAATTAATATTAGAACGTTTTGATTATCAAAATATTCTGATGGAATATGACGTAAAATTGTCCTGTCTTTCGAATGGAATAATTTTCAAAATGCGAAACATCGTAGTTTTCGAGTAACAGGGCAGGTTCTGAAAACAATCGGTTTTTCTATTCCGATACGCTAGGATAACTGTTGTGTAACTCATGCAAATCGTGATATAATTGGAATTGTTTTTGTTTCTCAACCTTGCTTAAAACGTCTTCTTTCTGAATATGTAAACAAATTTCTGTTTTAAAAGTTTTAGTCATGCGTAGCAAGTTATTTTTCACGAAAAAGGCCGCAAATTTTTACGGATAATGCTCGTGTTCAGTCAGTTTCCAACATTTTATCAAAAACTTTACGGAACATTACTGAGAACGTGTTTTCAAAAAAGAAAATAAAACTCTCCACTCGTAAAAGTTGACACAAAAAATGTTAGTATCTTATTCTTTAAGCCGAACTGCCCAAAACAGTTTCAACTCAAATACAACAAGTTGGACATTATCTGGTAGAGAAAATTGTAATGTATCTCCCTATCGAATTTCATGACAATATATACATTACAAGTTTATTAAAATGGGTCAAAACTAAGCGCGTAACCGAATGTAGACGTGCATAGCTGGCGTTTACTGTGCCATTGGCAATGTGGTCAGCGTAATTAGCAATTGTAATTAGTACGACATACGTGGTTTGTACGACACAGAAAACCCAACTGATCTGTTGTGTATATTGATAACTGATGTTTTACAAGTCATTAACAATATACATTGGTTGGCCTCACGAATTAAACATTTCTCACAGGTCTAACCACTACATGGACATTTTTCGCAGGCCTTACAAATACGGAACATTTTTCGCAAGCTAACATAGGTTCGCAGCCTTAGAACTACGTGAACATTTTTCGCAGGCCTTACAACTACGTGAACATTTTTCGCAGGATAACATAGGTTCGCAGGCCTTACAACTACGTGAACATTTTTCGCAGGCCTTACAACTACGTGAACCTTCTTTCGCAAGCCTTAAAACTACGTGAACCTTTTTCGCAGGTCTTACAACTACGTGAACCTTTTTCGCAGGCCTTACAACTACGTGAACATTTTTCGCAGGCCTTAAAACTACGTGAACCTTTTTCGCAGGTCTTACAACTACGTGAACATTTTTCGCAGGCCTTACAACTACGTGAACCTTTTTCGCAAGCCTTAAAACTACGTGAACCTTTTTCGCAGGTCTTACAACTTCGTGAACCTTTTTCGCAGTCCTTAGAACTATGTGAACCTTTTTCGCAGGCCTTACGACTACGTGAACCTTTTTCGCATGCCTTAGAACTACGTGAACCTTTTTCGCAGGCCTTAGAACTACGTGAACCTTTTTCGCAGGCCTTACAACTAAGTGAACCTTTTTCGCAGGCCTTTCAATTACGTGGACCTTTTTTGCAGGCCTTAGAACTACGTGAACCTTTTTCGCAGGCCTTAGAACTATGTAAACATTTTTCGCAGGCCTTACAACTACGTAAACATTTTTCGCAGGCCTTACAACTATGTAAACATTTTTCGCAGGCCTTACAACTACGTGAACCTTTTTCGCAGGCCTTAGAACTACGTGAACCTTTTTCGCAGGCCTTAGAACTACGTGAACCTTTTTCGCAGGCCTTAGAACTACGTGAACCTTTTTCGCAGGCCTTAGAACTACGTGAACCTTTTTCGCAGGCCTTACAACTACGTGAACCTTTTTCGCAGGCCTTACAACTACGTGATCATTTTTCGCAGGCCTTACAACTACGTAAACATTTTTCGCAGGCCTTACAACTATGTAAACATTTTTCGCAGGCCTTACAACTACGTGAACCTTTTTCGCAAGCCTTAGAACTGCGTGAACTTTTTTCGCAGGCCTTGCAACTACGTGAACATTTTTTGCAGGCATTATAACTACGTGAACATTTTTCGCACACCTTACAACTACATGAACATTTTTCGCAGGCCTCACAACTACGTGAACATTTTTCGCAGGCCTTACAAATACGTGAACATTTTTCGCAGGCCTAACAACTACGTGAACAATTTTTGCAGGCCTTACAACTACGTGAACATTGTTCGCAAGCCTTACAACTACGTGAACATTTTTCGCAGGCCTTACAACTACGTGAACATTTTTCGCAGGCCTTACAACTACGTGAACATTTTTCGCAGGCATTATAACTACGTGAACATTTTCTGCAGGCCTTACAACTACGTGAACATTTTTCGCAGGCCTCACAACTACGTGATCATTTTCGCAGGCCTTACAACTACGTGAACATTTTTCGCAGGCCTTACAACTACGTAAACATTTTTCGCAGGCCTTACAACTACGTGAACAATTTTCGCAGGATAACATAGGTTCGCAAACCTTACAGCTACGTGAATATTTTTTGCAGGATAACATAGGTTTGCAGGCCTTACAACTACGTGAACATTTTTCGCAGGCCTTACAACTACGTGAACATTTTTCGCAGGCCTTACAAATACGTGAACAGTTTTTGCAGGATGACATAGGTTCGCAGGCCTTACAACGACGTAAATATTTTTCCGCAGGTCTTGCAACTACGTGAACATTTTTCGCAAGCCTTACAACTACGTGAACTTTTTTTCCCAGGATAACATAGGTTCGCAGGCCTTACAACTACGTGAACATTTTTTAAAGGATAATATAGGTTCGCAGGTCTTACAACTACGTGAACAATTCTTGCAGGATAACATAGGTTCGCAGGCCTTACAACTACGTAAACACTTTTCGCAGGATGACATAGGTTCGCAGGCCTGACAGCTACGTGAACACGTTCTGTAGGAGCACGCGTTGTTGTCAAAAAAATTGTGTTGGCAGGCATTAAAACCACGGAACTCTTTGGCAGGACATAGGCATGCGTTATTGTCAACGAAGTAATCTGGCAGGCTTTTCACATACGTGAAACTCATTGGCTGTATAACGGAGCATAGTCATGTTTGGTATCGTTTTGTACAGAATTTCACAAGTAATATACAAGATTTACAACTGCTAGACGCCGCAGGCGTCTAGTCCACTCTGCGCTATACAATGCAATTGTCACCTTTTTAAGACGCCCAATTTTCCGGGCGCACCAATTTTCCGGCTGCATAAACAATAAAACCACGAGAATATGCTTCAAACTTAATATTTTCCGGAAAACTTTTTTTTTATTCGTATCTACTTAAAAAGATCTATACGAATAAATTAATAAAAGTTTCATATAAACTTTGTATTCCTTATTTTGAGACTATCATGGCATTGGACGCGCTAATCACAGTTGTGTACGATTAGAAACCGTAGTATCAGAACGTTATTATTATGAAAATAGTTTGATGGACTATGGCATAAAATTGTCCTGTCTTTCGAATGGAATAGTTTTCAAAATTCAAAACATCGTAGTTTTCGAGTAACAGGGCAGGTTCTGAAAACAATCGGTTTTTCTATTCCGATACGCTAGGATAACTGTTGTGTAACTCATGCAAATCGTGATATAATTGAAATGGTTTTTGTTTCTCAACCTTTCTGAAAACGTATTCTTTTTGAATATGTTAACAAATTTCTGTTATAAAGTTTTATTCATGCGTAGCAAGTTATTTTTCACGAAAAAGGCCGCAAATTTTCACGGATAATGCTCGTGTTCAGTCCGTTTCCAACATTTTATCAAAAACTTCACGGCACATTACTGAAAAAGTGATTTCAAAAAAGAAAATAATACTTTTCACTCGTAAAAGTTGACACAAAAAATGTTAGTATCTTATTTTTCAGGCCGAACTGCGCAAAAAAGTTTCAACTCAAATACAACAAGTTGGATATTATCTGGTAGAAAAAATTGTACTGTATCTCCCTGTCAAATTTCATGACAATATCTACATTACAAGTTTATTAAAATGTGTCAAAACTAGGCGCGTAACCGAATGTAGACGTGCGTAGCTGGCGTTTACTGTGCCATTGGCAATGTGGTCAGCGTAATTAGCAATTATAATTAATACGACATACGTGGTTTGTACGACACAAAAAACCCAACTGATCTGTTGTGTATATTGATAACTGATGTTTTACAAGTCATAAACGATATACATTGGTTGGCCTCACGAATTAAACATTTCTCACAGGTCTTACCACTACATGGACATTTTTCGCAGGCCTTACAAATACGGAACATTTTTCGCAAGCTAACATAGGTTCGCAGGCCTTAGAACTACGTGAACATTTTTCGCAAGCCTTAGAACTACGTGAACCTTTTTCGCAGGCCTTACAACTACGTGAACATTTTTCGCAGGCCTTACAACTACGTGAACATTTTTTGCAGGATAACATAGGTTCGCAGGCCTTACAACTACGTGAACATTTTTCGCATGCCTTACAACTACGTGAAACTTTTTCGCAAGCCTTAAAACTACGTGAACCTTTTTCGCAGGCCTTACAACTACGTGAATCTTTTTCGCAGGCCTTAGAACTACGTGAACCTTTTTCGCAGGCCTAACGACTACGTGAACCTTTTTCGCATGCCTTAGAACTACGTGAACCTTTTTCGCAGGCCTTAGAACTACGTGAACCTTTTTCGCAGGCCTTACAACTACGTGAACCTTTTTCGCAGGCCTTAGAACTACGTGAACCTTTTTCGCAGGCCTTACAACTACGTGAACCTTTTTCGCAGGCCTTACAATTACGTGGACCTTTTTTTGCAGGATAACATAGGTTCGCAGGCCTTACAACTATGTAAACGTTTTTTGCAGGCCTTACAACTACGTGAACCTTTTTCGCAGGCCTTACAAATACGTGAACAGTTCTTGCAGGATAACATAGGTTCGCAGGCCTTACAACGACGTAAACATTTTTCCGCAGGTCTTACAACTACGTGAACATTTTTCGCAAGCCTTACAACTACGGGAACTTTTTTTTCCCAGGATAACATAGGTTTGCAGGCCATTACAACTACGTGAACATTTTTTAAAGGATAATATAGGTTCGCAGGTCTTACAACTACGTGAACAATTCTTGCAGGATAACATAGGTTCGCAGGCCTTACAACTACGTAAACACTTTTCGCAGGCCTGACAGCTACGTGAACATGTTCTGTAGGAGCACGCGTTGTTGTCAAAAAATCGTGTTGGCAGGCATTACAACCACGGAACTCTTTGGCAGGACATAGGCATGCGTTATTGTCAACGAAGTAATCTGGCAGGCTTTTCACATACGTGAAACTCTTTGGCAGGTCAATGGTAAGCAATAGTGGCAACAAAATCAGTGGCGAACAAATGTAGTTGTCCGTGCTCATGCTAAACACAATTATACATTTTGACAGAACGTCGCGCGCGTGCACGCGACGCGACAAAAGTTTAAAGTAGGTTTTACAGTACAGAATTCGGCGAACTGGTGTGATCGTAACTGCTTGTGCTAATGTCGATTCAAATTATCAAAAAAAAAACCGCGCGCGCGTGCACGTGACGCGACAATTTTTTTTTTAAAAGTAGGCTTTACAGTACAAAAATTGGACAACGAATGTTATCGTATTTGCTCATGCTGAACACAATTATAAATTTTAACAGAACGCGGGCATGGCACGGGCTTGGTATAACGGAGCATAGTCATGTTTGGTATCGTTTTGTACAGAATTTTACAAGTAATATACAAGATTTACAACTGCTAGACGCCGCAGGCGTCTAGTCCCCTCTCGTATATACAATGCAATTGTCACCCTTTTCCAACGTTTCCGGCGCACAAATTTTCCAACGCACACATTTTCCAACGCATGGAAACAGAAAAAAGACGAGAAAATACTTTAAACTTAACTTTTTTGCACAATTTTTTTTTGATTTGTATTCAAATCAAATAGACTATTCAACTATCCAAAAACCTTTTTTATATCATTATGTTATAGTTAAGTTCTTGACCAAAGTGACATTTGACGCGCTAATCACAGCGCTGTACGATTATAAAAATTAATATTAGAACGTTTTTATTATCAGAATATTCTGATGGAATATGACGTAAAATTGTCCTGTCTTTCGAATGGAATAACTTTCAGAATGCGAAACATCGTAGTTTTCGAGTAACAGGGCAGGTTCTGAAAACAATCGGTTTTTCTATTCCGATACGCTAGGATAACTGTTGTGTAACTCATGCAAATCGTGATATAATTGAAATTGTTTTTGTTTCTCAACCTTGCTTAAAATGTCTTCTTTCTGAATATGTAAACAAATTTCTGTTTTAAAGTTTTAGTCATGCGTAGCAAGTTATTTTTCACGAAAAAGGCCGCAAATTTTTACGGATAATGCTCGTGTTCAGTCAGTTTCCAACATTTTATCAAAAACTTTACGGCACATTACTGAGAACATGATTTCAAAAAAGAAAATAAAACTTTCCACTCGTAAAAGTTGACACAAAAAATGTTAGTATCTTATTCTTTAAGCCGAACTGCCCAAAACAGTTTCAACTCAAATACAACAAGTTGGATATTATCTGGTAGAGAAAATTGTAATGTATCTCCCTGTCGAATTTCATGACAATATATACATTACAAGTTTATTAAAATGTGTCAAAACTAAGCGCGTAACCGAATGTCGACGAGCATAGCTGGCGTTTACTGTGCCATTGGCAATGTGGTCAGCGTAATTAGCAATTGTAATTAGTACGACATACGTGGTTTGTACGACACAGAAAACCCAACTGATCTGTTGTGTATATTGATAACTGATGTTTTACAAGTCATTAACGATATACATTGGTTGGCCTCACGAATTAAACATTTTTCGCAAGCTAACATAGGTTCGCAGGCCTTAGAACTACGTGAACATTTTTCGCAGGCCTTAGAACTACGTGAACCTTTTTCGCAGGCCTTACAACTACGTGAACATTTTTCACAGGCCTTACAACTACGTGCACATTTTTTGCAGGATAACATAGGTTCGCAGGCCTTACAACTACGTGAACATTTTTCGCAGACCTTACAACTACGTGAACCTTTTTCGCAAGCCTTAAAACTACTTGAACCTTTTTCGCAGGCCTTACAACTACGTGAACATTTTTTGCAGGATAACTTAGGTGAGCAGGCCTTACAACTACGTGAACATTTTTCGCAGGATAACATAGGTTGTCAGGCCTTACAGCTACGTAAACAATTTTTGCAGGGCGTACAACTACGTGAACCATTTTCGCAAGCCTTAGAACTACGTGAACCTTTTTCGCAGGCTTTACAACTACGTGAACCTTTTTCGCAGGTCTTACAACTACGTGAACATTTTTCGCAGGCCTTACAAATACGTGAACATTTTTTGCAGGATAACATAGGTTCGCAGGCTTTACAACTACGTGAACATTTTTTGCAGGGCGTACAACTACGTGAACCATTTTCGCAAGCCTTAGAACTACGTGAACCTTTTTCGCAGGCATTACAACTACGTGAACCTTTTTCGCAGATCTTACAACTACGTGAACATTTTTCGCAGGCCTTACAAATACGTGAACATTTTTTGCAAGCTAACATAGGTTCGCAGGCCTTAGAACTGCGTGAACATTTTTCGCAGGCCTTACAACTACGTGAACCTTTTTCGCAGGCCTCTCAACTACGTGAACATTTTTCGCAGGTCTTACAACTACGTGAACATGTTTCGCAGGCCTTACAAATACGTGAACATTTTTTGCAGGATAACATAGGTTCGCAGGCCTTCCAACTACGTGAACATTTTTCGCAGGCCGTACAACTACGTGAACATTTCTCGCAAGCCTTAGAACTACGTGAACCTTTTTTGCAGGCCTTAAAACTACGTGAACCTTTTTCGCAAGTCTTACAACTACGTGAACATTTTTGGCAGGCCTTACAACTACGTGAACCTTTTTCGCAGGCCTTACAACTACGTGAACATTTTTCGCAGGCCTTACAACTACGTGAACCTTTTTCGCAGGCGTTACAACTACGTGAACATTTTCTGCAGGATAACATAGGTTGGCAGGCCTTACAACTACGTAAACAATTTTTGCAAGCCTTACAACTACGTGAACATTTTTTGCAGAATAACATAGGTTCGCAGGCCTTCCAACTACGTGAACATTTTATGCAGGCCGTACAACTACGTGAACATTTTTCGCAAGCCTTAGAACTACGTGAACCTTTTTTGCAGGCCTTACAACTACGTGAACCTTTTTCGCAGGCCTTACAACTACGTGAGCATTTTGCGCAGGCCTTACAACTACGTGAACCTTTTTCGCAGGCCTTACAACTACGTGCACATTTTTCGCAGGCGTTACAACTACGTGAACATTTTCTGCAGGCTAACATAGGTTGGCAGGCCTTACAACTACGTAAACAATTTTTGCAAGCCTCTCAACTACGTGAACATTTTTTGCAGGATAACTTAGGTTGGCAGGCCTTACAACTACGTGAACATTTTTCGCAGGATAACGTAGGTTGGCAGGCCTTACTACTACGTGAACATTTTTCGCAGGATAACATAGGTTGGCAGGCCTTACTACTACGTAAACAATTTTCGCAGGATAACATAGGTTCGCAGGCCTCACAACTACGTGAAAACTTTTTGCAGGCCTTACAACTACGTGAACATTTTTCGCAGGATAATATAGGTTCGCAGGCCTCACAACTACGTGAACATTTTTTGTAGGAAAACTTAGGTTGGCAAGCCTTACAGCTACGTAAACAATTTTTGCATGCCTCTCAACTACGTGAACATTTTTTCGCAGGCCTTTCAAATACGTGAACAGTTCAAATTAGAAAAAATAGCGCGCGCTGCACGCGACGCGACAGTTTTCTCAGAGTGGATGAAATCGTACCAAATTCGGCGTAGAGTGTAGTAGTATCTGATAACGTCAAATACAATTTAAATTTTCCAAAAAACGCGCTCGCGCGCACGCGCCGACAATTTTTTTCTAAATGAACAAAATCGTATAACACGTACGGCGTGGTAGTATCTGATAACGTCAAACACAATTCAAAATAACGAAAAAAGCGCGCGCGACAGTTTTTTTGGCAGGTCTTAGGCATGCCGTAAAATAAACATTGTACGTTGGCAAGCGTATAGATTGCGTAAAATTGTTCGAGAGGCCGTTTGCACGCAGTGAAAGCAAAAAATACGTCGGCAGGCGTAAATATCACATTCATTCAATGGCACGCAGAAAAATGAAATTGTTTGATTAAATACAATATAGTCGGGTTTGGTATCATTCTATAGCAAATTTTGTGATCTACAACATGTATAACTGCTAGACGCCGCAGGCGTCTAGTCCCCTTCCTATATACAATGCTATATCCACCTTTTGTCATCATGTCATCGCTGTCATCATTCTGCGTCGTTTGCACTTTAAGCAAATTCTGCCGCACCATTCGAGAAAATGGTACTGTGAGAGAGCGCGCACATGAAAAAAGGTATACCGTCCCACGAAAGAATTCGATATTTCAGTTCTCTGTTCATTCGAAACAGAAATGAAATGTTTATCGTACTGGAACATTCTAAAGAAATCTGAAAATATTAAAAAAAATGTTAGTTACATATGAACGGTGAACACTATTCACAAAACTAATATAATAATTTCAGTTCTCTCTTCACTCAATGTCTCCCTCTACCTCCCGCGGAAGAATGTTATTCGATAGCCGAAATAAAATGTTCGATAATCTATTATAATGCGAATTGTTGAAATCGATAATCTATTCATATTGCAATATCGTACTGGAACATTCGAGAAAAGCTTATAATACGAACTGTTGAAAATATTAGTTACAATACGAACAAATATTGAACGGTTAAGTATTTTGAAAATATCAGTTACATATGAATGGTACACATTATTTGCAATAGGAACGGTAAACACTATTTACAATATGAACGGTTGAAAATATTAGTCACAATATAAACGTTGAACATTTGCAATATGAACGGTAAACACTATTTACAATATTGACGGTTGTAAATATTAGTTACAATATAAACTTTGAACATAATCTTCTATGCTTGCTATACCGTAAATATTATTTACGATACTTACTTGCTTATAATATGAAAGACTAAAACTACTGAATACTGTCTTGCTATACCGTTAATATTATTTACGATACTTACTTACTTATAATATGAAGGACTAAAACTACTGAATACTGTACTTGAAAACTTCTGTTCTAATATATAACTATTTTACAACACTAATGATTGAAAATATGGGAATTATTTATATTTTGAGCTCATTTCCAACTTTTTCAATTATTATGTGCTGTTTTTAAGATTCACTGTGCAAAGCGATGGGAAGATGAAACCTAAACTGTCACTAATTTGTGGAGATCTGACGGCGATCAAAGCACATGTCATAGTGAACGCATCTAACCGATTTTTACGAAAAGGTAACCCATTACAAATCATAACAACAACGACTGCAATTGATGAGGAAAATATTGACATCTGGAGATATTCAGGCGGTGGCCTCGATGGAGCTATCCGGAAAGCGGCTGGGCCTGCGATTGATGCTGAAACAGACAAGATTATGGAGCAGTACCCTTTGCAAAGCTATCCAAATGGTTTACCGACGGGATTCGTGTCAATCACTGAGGCTTACAACATGTCCAACAGTAAACGTGAGAATGTATTAACTACTTCTCAGTACTTCGTCTAGAATTTTATTGTTATCTTCCCTCGTACAAAAAACCTACTTTGATTTCAGTCGTTTTCCACGTTGCTGCACCCAACTTACAACATCGATATCCACCCACACCTACATTCGAAGACGAGAAGCAGTTACGCTATTGTTACTTTAGAATGCTTGCAGAAGTGTGCACTGAGACATGGAAAATCCATGGTGAGATATTTCGTAAAGCCGTTTCCGGCCTGAATCTTGGGAAAAATCTGACCCAGAAACTCTTTAATAAATTATCACACGGTCCATCAGACTTTTCTCATCAGCAACTATATTTGCAGGTAATCTCGCATATTCCAGGCTTTTCCCGTTCTTGGAATAGGGATATATAAATATCCGAAAGATATTGGTTTCCTCACAGCTGTAACGACGATTCTGGAGTATTTTGAATATACTCCTGACACAGTAAGTGATGGATATAGTATTCAACAATACCGTTGTTTCATTCAAACACTTAGAACGTTATCATTTTGAATAAATAACGTGCTCATTCTCCACCGTAATTGACAAAAAGTTGTGTCGGTTTTTGAAATTTATTTTTTACTATTGGAACAGCTCTACTGGAATAACTTCCATTTACTATGCCTAATGTCTCTTTCTCATTATAGGTTCTTGAAAATGTCTATATAGTTATCAAGTCTACTGACCAATTCAACCACTTCCGGCACCTAATGGGAGATACTTGTGAACTAGACACAAACCTCGAAACCGCTCGTGATCAACGCTTGCGAATCGAAAGACAGTTCTTTGGAATGAACAGCCTGCACAGTTCCATACATGCGGTCAACTACAAGTGGCATCATTCATTTCCAGTGACAGGTTACGTTTTGAGCGATGAACTTGGCACAACATATTACAATAATACAGCGTCGGATTGTTTCTAACATGACTCATTATACCGCATCTTTTCAGTAATGAACAAATTCAAGAGGTATCATGAGGTGAAATTTCAGGAGTTAAAATGTCTCGCTTTTCAGTGTTGAACGATCAACGTTTTCTCGTGGAAACCCTCTTCGAACATCGAAAAAACGAACTGCTGTTGGCCCGGATGTGATTAGCAATGTTTCGTCTGAATCAGCATTCACCGAGACGGAGCTGCACACTTCGAAGAGATGGAAGAGAACTAACCCTCAAGGTATATCAGACAATAATTTGTTTATCAGTTGTTTAACCGCAGTCTATGCAAACACTTGTTTACTTCGATTGCGGGTAATGGCAGCGCTATTCAACCGATCAAATCTACAGATAAATCCACCGTTTGTTAGATTGAAAAGGAAAATTGATCTTTTTTCATTGGAAAGTGAATGAATTCCTCTCCAGGTACATTACATGTTTGCCAGATTTGCAAACATTCTCAAAGTTGCGTAATTGACAGAAATTCAATCTTTAATTCTAGACGGGTCAACTCCTCCCAAACAACGGCCAACCATTGTTGAATCGACTGCGGAGCAACGGGAGCGAATTCGAAGCCAACACCGTGAATCCTATGCAAGAAGAAAAGCCAGAGCTCAAAACATTGCGGGTTCGTATAATGAACAACAATGTGTAACATATCTAATATCAATATTTCATCAACGCCTCACTGTAAAAAAATAACTTACCCTCATTCAGTATGAACATTACGTGGCCGCTACAGGCCACAGACGGAAACTCAATTCTCTACGACATAACGTACTTTGAATATGCCGGAACCCGGAAACACTAACAAATCCATATTTCAGCAGGAACTCTGCTTTCGCCGAATACAACGAATGTGTCTGATGACAGCAGTACTATCCTACCACCAACATCAACAGGTTCATTCTGTTAGATTATTCCTGCAATCGCTTTACTCTAAGCTAGATTTATCAGTCTTTTTCTCAGTATAAACATTACGTGGTAGCTACAGAGAAGCTATGAGCTATAGAAATTATATCCAACATAACGTACTTTGAGCACGACAAAACACTATCAAATTCATATTTCAGCAGGAACTCTGCTTTCGCCGAATACAACGAATGTGTCTGATGACAGTAGTACTATCCTACCACCAACATCAACAGGTTCATTTTGTTAGAATAGTTGTTTCATTCCTGCAGACCATGTTTCCCAAACCATGTTATTTTTTTCAGTGAACTCCACGCCAAATTTGTCTGAGTCTAAACGAAAAACTCTTACGTCGCGGTCAGATTGGAGTCCAGAACGCCTGATGCGTACAAGGGAAAAACAACGAGAGGCACAAAGAAGACGTCGTGCGCAAGCCAAAAACTTGAACGGTTAGTTCCTAATTCAAAAATTTGTTAAATAGTCGAGACACTGGTTAACGAAAGTTCAACTGTTCATGTGTAACACATCTAATATAAATATTGTATGACCGCCTCACTGTAAAAAATAACTTATCAGTCCCTCATTCAGTATAAATGTTACGTGGCAGCTACAGAGAAGCTATGAGCTATAGAAATTATATCCGACATAACGTACTTTGAATATGCCGGAAACACTAACACATCCATATTTCAGCAGGAACTCTTCTTTCGCCGAATACAACGAATGTGTCTGATGACAGTAGTACTATCCTACCACCAACATCAACAGGTTCATTCTGTTTTGATTATTCCTGCAATCGCTTTACTGTGAGCTAGATTTATCAGTCCTTCTCTCAGTATAAACATTACGTGGCAGCTACAGAGAAGCTATGAGCTATAGAAATTACATCCGACATAAACATAACGTACTTTGAATACGACAAAACACTATCAAATTCATATTTCAGCAGGAACTCTTCTTTCGCCGAATACAACGAATGTCTCTGATGACAGAAGTACTATCCTACCACCAACATAAACAAGTTCATTTTGTTAGAATAGTTGTTTCATTCCTGCAGACCATGTTTTTTTTTTTCAAGTAAACTCCACGCCAAATTTGTCTGAGTCTAAACGAAAAACCCCTACGTCGCGGTCAGATTGGAGTCCAGAACGCCTGATGCGTACAAAGGAAAAACAACGAGAGGCACAAAGAAGACGTCGTGCGCAAGCCAAAAACTTGAACGGTTGGTTTTTAATTCGAAAATTCGTTAAATAGTCGAAACACTGGTCAACGATAGTTTAACTGTTTAACAAGCCCATTTACAGGCCCAGAAATTCAGTTTTTTTTGTATCATCCATAAACTGGAACCTGCCACGAATAGTAATAAAAAATTGCAGCACAACATGATGCGGAAGCAGGGAATGCTCTAACACCGAATGGAGATCCAACGGTATTAACTACACGAGCCGGTACGTGAACATATTTCATATTTATTTATTCACGTCGCTTCGTTACGAGGCGGTGTTCATCATACGTGTCACAGATCTTCGTAGATAAACGTGTAAGATAAATTATTATTCACGTTTATTACTAAACACGTTTTAACCTTATTCATTTGATTAGAAATAAAAGTGAATCTCAGCAAATCCTCGGCAGAAAAAAAGTCGAGTTGTCCGATTGTGATTGTACGTTTCTGTTTCAGTTACCCGAGAAGCTACTTACTACAAAAACATTGGTCCGATACGTTTCTGTTTCAGTTACCCGGGAAGCTACTTACTACAAAAACATTGGTCCGATGAACAACAAATGCATGTTTTGTGGAGCCTTACATTTTCCTGGCGTTCATCTATGCTGTCAGAATGGAAAAGTGTGGATACCGCCCTTTCGTCCTCTTCCGGAACCCATCAAGAGCCTCGTTGAATCAGGAGACAAACACTTTCTTAGTCAAATTATCCAATACAACACTCTCCTATCCTTAGCAAGCACTGAGTACACTCATGTACCCTCCCCGAACTATGGATTTCCTATAGCAAAAGCGCTCGGATCCATAAGGCATATGCCATCCTGCTTGCGACCTCATCCCAAAGGCAAGGCAGGATTCGGAAACTACTACATTTACGACTGTGAACAAGCAACACAATTGAGAATGGGAAATCCAGTGGCACAGAAAGTTGACAGAAAGGTACATATAAGTATTAATCGAAATTCATATATACGTTTATCGAGTATTGATTCTACTGGATAATCACTAACACAGAAAAACAATATTCTAAGATAACCGACTTTAAATTATCCAAAGCTTTCTGGAAAAAAAAACCAGAGCTCAACAATTTTAGTAACCTGATTATTTTTCTGTGTGTGGCATGTCCTTTTCGAGTGGAAATGACAATTCGGTTACATGATTGTTTAAGCTACTCTACGATCTTGCTGCCTGTCTGGAAAACCATCATCCACATGTACGAGGGTACCAAATGATGCATGAAGTGCTAGACAGACAGGTGAGAATGATAGATGTTATAAGTGGTGCGGTTGATGGAGCAATCCAATACTAACTGAGGTTCGAAAGAACTGAAGAAAAAAAACCAGAATTATGGGAAAATACTACGAAAACATTTAGATTTTTGGGAGGGAGCACGGATTAAAAACTTAATTGCTTATCTACTCAACTTCAGTGAAATTTTGCCATATTTCAAGGAACGAATGGGCTTCCCGACAGAACCCATGACGATGCGCATTGTGGATAAGTATGAACTGGAAAGGGCGGAAGCTCAACTGCTACAGCATCCCGGGACTTACAATGCACCCACTGGAACTGATTATGTAGCGATTTTCTTCACCTGCAGCACTGACCAGCATGTGAGAATCATAATATACACTTTGTCAGTGAAATTGATTTTATTATTGCCGAATTATATCACGAAACTTAAGAAAAAATGTTTCGGGAATTCGGGAATGAATAGCATGTCGACTTTCATCAATGTTCTTTACAGTCAAGATTTCCAAACAATTTCAGCTTCTTCCGCGTGGACTCAACGTGTATGCAGAACGTGGAAACCATGAACCGCATGAAATTAAATCATACATAGGATTTGTCGATTCTCTCTGCTATCCACTCTGTTTTCCATACGGTGAACGTGGGTGGACAGCCAAATCTATACCTCGACAAGAGCCAATGTTATTGGCAGATCGACTGGCAGCACTTCAAGAGGAAGCTGAAACCACTACTGACCCTAGGTATATCCCTTTGCCCCTAATCGAGATGGTCGAATCAAAAAATGAAAGCACTGTTTGGATTTCTGCAAGCCAGCTGTCTCTATTTTCATAAAATCTGATTCCACAGTGTCAGTCTCTAAATGGACTACGCCTGAAAAGGAGCACGGTTTAATATGAATTTACAGAAACGATGTAACTGAGAATGATGATGAAGTCGATATGGCCGATTATGATGATGATGTTATTCTGCAACTGCAGACTGATGCAGAAATTCAGCAGGACATTCTTAGTGTGAGCGATACTTTTGTGCACATTTAGAAAAAAGTTTGACACATATGTACCTAGATATTCAGTTTGAGTCGAGACTTCGAATGGATACCCATCAACATCGTGAAAGTGCACTTCACGATTTTGATACAATAATCACTTTGACAAGCTAAATGAATATATGCAAAACCCATACTTAATAAGAGTTGGGTCCCGCAGAAAAAGCCATCGCCTTCTGAAGAACGGGATAACTGAGTAACTGAGAAAGTAAATTAGGGTACATTGCTTGAATAAACCAAATGTAACTTCAGCATGAGGTTGAAGAAGAAGAAGTAGGAGTTCGGCCACGGAGAAAAATGGTAGAGCGTGGTGGAGAATTGTATCCCGTATTTGACGGTTATGAACCCATTCCTACGACAGTCAACTATATCGGCGAGGATAGCGGCGAAGAAGATTATACAGAGATGGAACAAGATCGAAGTATTGAGGTGAATCAAGTTGAAAATTGGAACCCTGCTTGACACATTCACGGACTACAAAATAATTGTATAGAGTTCTGATTGATCTTGAACCGCTTTGAATTCAATTCGTTATTATTAAGAGAAAGTTCTATGTAAGTTTTCAATGATAACGAGTTCAACGACAACCAACATGCATAAATGTTATAGACTGCTCACAACCCTGACATGGAAACTGAGGTTGCTGTGACATCTGCGAATGAAGTACCACGAAAGTTTCGCCTTCCTGGCACTCCAGTAACGACTAACCATTTAGAGGTAATATCAAGTTTAATTTCCATTATTGACAATCAAGACTATCGCTCTTACTATTTTTCGTGAAAGTAAACATAGATGCATTTGTGGCCTGAAACAAACCAACTTTTTAAGCGTTTTGGAACTGACGAGAGTAGCAACGCTGCAGATGATAGAGACTGGAGAGCAGAACTGCAAGAAAACCTGAATAACCAGGACGATGCAAGAAATGTAAGCGATCTATCTGAATTTTACACATGTTACTCTTCGTGTATGAAAATGTAAGTGATCGAGAGAGAGCTTTCAGCGGTTTAGACATTGTACCAAAAAGTTAACCGGTTGCTTTTATAGAAAATTTGGTTGGTTTCGATCAAATGCAAGAATGCAACCGATTTGATTTGTAGAAAAAAAACAACAAATTTTTTGAAGAAAACCTTTCTGGTTATGTAGAAACATTGGTTCCAAATGTTTTTTGGTTACATGAGTTTCGTCAAGTTTCAGTTATATGAAGATTCTCAGCGAGCATCACCGCGTATTACGGACGTTATTCCTGATGAGGGAATTGTAGTGAATACAGCAGAAGCAGGAAGCAATAATACTGTAAGTATATACTCACGCTCACCATTCTCATGCACCGAATTCACACTGAAATGAGTTAAGATATTTGCAGTCTGGAGAAGAAGAAAGCGATGATAATCATAGTGCAGAAACTCCACGTCGATCCAGAGAGGTGAGTTAAATCCTGCTCACATACTAATCGACATCCAATCCACACTTGAGCAAAACCACTTTTCTGCCCTACTAGGGCAGAATGAGTGAACAAACTCTTTGTTTCCATAGTAAACGGAACGAGATTCTGTTCACACTACTTTTCTGCCCTACTAGGGCAGAATGAGTGAACAACATCTGTTTCCTCGTAGGATACGGAACGTTGTTCTCTCCGAACCATTTTGCTGCCCCACTAGGGCAGAATAGTTTGTTCTGCTCAGATCAGCTAACTGTTTTTCCAGAACAGGAAAGTCTCATCGACATCCGATTCACACTCGAGCAAAACCACTTTTCTGCCCTACTAGGCCAGAATGAGTGAACAAAATCTGTTTCGTCGTAGGATACGGAACGTTGTTCTCTCCGAACCATTTTGCTGCCCTACTAGGGCAGAATAGTTTGTTCTGCTCAGATCAGCTAACTGTTTTTCCAGAACAAGAAAGTCTAATCGACATCCGATCCACACTTAAGCAAAACCACTTTTCTGCCCTACTAGGGCAGAATGAGTGAACAAACTCTTTGTTTTCATAGGAAACGGAACGAGGTTCGGTTCACACTACTTTTCTGCCCTACTAGGGCAGAATGAGTGAACAAAATCTGTTTCCTCGTAGGATACGGAACGTTGTTTTCTCCGAACCATTTTGCTGCCCTACTAGGGCAGAACAGTTTGTTCTGCTCAGATCAGCTAACTGTTTTTCCAGAACACGGAAGTCTAATCGACATCCAATCCACACTTGAGAAAAACCACTTTTCTGCCCTACTAGGGCAGAATGAGTAAACAAACTCTTTGTTTTCATAGGAAACGGAACGAGGTTCGGTTCACACTACTTTTCTGCCCTACTAGGGCAGAATAGTTTGTTCTGCTCAGATCAGCTAACTGTTTTTTTAGAACACGGAAGTCTAATCGACATCCAATCCACACTTGAGCAAAACCACTTTTCTGCCCTACTAGGGCAGAATGAGTGAACAAACTCTTTGTTTTCATAGGAAACGGAACGAGATTCTGTTCACACTACTTTTCTGCCCTACTAGGGCAGAATGAGTGAACAAAATCTGTTTCCTCGTAGGATACGGAACGTTGTTCTCTCCGAACCATTTTGCTGCCCTACTAGGGCAGAATAGTTTGTTCTGCTCAAATCAGCTAACTGTTTTTCCAGAACAAGAAAGTCTAATCGACATCCAATCCACACTTAAGCAAAACCACTTTTCTACCCTACTAGGGCAGATTAGTTTGTTCTGCTCAGATCAGCTAACTGTTTTTCCAGAACAGGAAAGTATCATCGACATCCGATCCACACTCGAGCAAAACCACTTTTCTGTCCTACTAGGCCAGAATGAGTGAACAAACTCTTTGTTTTCATAGGAAACGGAACGAGGTTCTGTTCACACCAGTTTCTGCCCTACTAGGGCAGAATCGTTTGTTCTGCTCAGATCAGCTAATTGTTTTTCCAGAACAGGAAAGTCTCATTGACATCCGATCCACACTCGAGCAAAACCACTTTTCTGCCCTACTAGGGCAGAATGAGTGAACAAACTCTTTGTTTTCATAGGAAACGAAACGAGGTTCTGTTCACACCAGTTTCTGCCCTACTAGGGCAGAATCGTTTGTTCTGCTCAGATCAGCTAACTGTTTTACCAGAACAGGAAAGTCTCATTGACATCCGATCCACACTCGAGCAAAACCACTTTTCTGCCCTACTAGGGCAGAATGAGTGAACAAAATCTGTTTCCTCGTAGGATACAGAACGTTGTTCTCTCCGAACCATTTTGCTGCCCTACTAGGGCAGAATAGTTTGCTAACTGTTTTTCCAGGAAAAACAGTTAGCTGATCTGAGCAGAACAAACGATTCTGCCCTAGTAGGGCAGAAACTGGTGTGAACAGAACCTCGTTTCGTTTCCTATGAAAACAAAGAGTTTGTTCACTCATTCTGCCCTAGTAGGGCAGAAAAGTGGTTTTGCTCGAGTGTGGATCGGATGTCAATGAGACTTTCCTGTTCTGGAAAAACAATTAGCTGATCTGAGCAGAACAAACGATTCTGCCCTAGTAGGGCAGAAACTGGTGTGAACAGAACCTCGTTCCGTTTCCTATGAAAACAAAGAGTTTGTTTACTCATTCTGCCCTAGTAGGGCAGAAAAGTGGTTTTTCTCAAGTGTGGATTGGATGTCGATTAGACTTCCGTGTTCTGGAAAAACAGTTAGCTGATCTGAGCAGAACAAACTGTTCTGCCCTAGTAGGGCAGCAAAATGGTTCGGAGAAAACAACGTTCCGTATCCTACGAGGAAACAGATTTTGTTCACTCATTCTGCCCTAGTAGGGCAGAAAAGTAGTGTGAACCGAACCTCGTTCCGTTTCCTATGAAAACAAAGAGTTTGTTCACTCATTCTGCCCTAGTAGGGCAGAAAAGTGGTTTTGCTTAAGTGTGGATCGGATGTCGATTAGACTTTCTTGTTCTGGAAAAACAGTTAGCTGATCTGAGCAGAACAAACTATTCTGCCCTAGTAGGGCAGCAAAATGGTTCGGAGAGAACAACGTTCCGTATCCTACGACGAAACAGATTTTGTTCACTCATTCTGGCCTAGTAGGGCAGAAAAGTGGTTTTGCTCGAGTGTGAATCGGATGTCGATGAGACTTTCCTGTTCTGGAAAAACAGTTAGCTGATCTGAGCAGAACAAACTATTCTGCCCTAGTGGGGCAGCAAAATGGTTCGGAGAGAACAACGTTCCGTATCCTACGAGGAAACAGATGTTGTTCACTCATTCTGCCCTAGTAGGGCAGAAAAGTAGTGTGAACAGAATCTCGTTCCGTTTACTATGGAAACAAAGAGTTTGTTCACTCATTCTGCCCTAGTAGGGCAGAAAAGTGGTTTTGCTCAAGTGTGGATTGGATGTCGATTAGACTGCCGTGTTCTGGAAAAACAGTTAGCTGATCTGAGCAGAACAAACTATTCTGCCCTAGTAGGGCAGCAAAATGGTTCGGAGAGAACAACGTTCCGTATCCTACGAGGAAACAGATTTTGTTCACTCATTCTGCCCTAGTAGGGCAGAAAAGTGGTGTGAACGAACTTCGTTTCGTTTCCTATGAAAACAAAGATTTTGTTCACTCATTCTGGCCTGGTAGGGCAGAAAAGTGGTTTTGCTTGAGTGAGGATCGGATGTCAATGAGACTTTCCTGTTCTGGAAAAACAGTTAGCTGATCTGAGCAGAACAAACGATTCTGCCCTAGTAGGGCAGGAACTGGTGTGAACAGAACCTCGTTCCGTTTCCTATAAAAACAAAGAGTTTGTTCACTCATTCTGCCCTAGTAGGGCAGAAAAGTGGTTTTTCTCAAGTGTGGATTGGATGTCGATTAGACTTCCGTGTTCTGGAAAAACAGTTAGCTGATCTGAGCAGAACAAACTGTTTTGCCCTATTAGGGCAGCAAAATGGTTCGGGGAAAACAACGTTCCGTATCCTACGAGACTTAGGATACGGAACGTTGTTTAGTAGGGCAGAAAAGTGGTTTTGCTCGAGTGAGGATCGGATGTCAATGAGACTTTCCTGTTCTGGAAAAACAGTTAGCTGATCTGAGCAGAACACACGATTCTGCCCTAGTAGGGCAGAAACTGGTGTGAACAGAACCTCGTTCCGTTTCCTATGAAAACAAAGAGTTTGTTCACTCATTCTGCCCTAGTAGGGCAGAAAAGTGGTTTTGCTTGAGTGAGGATCGGATGTCAATGAGAGATTAGTGAAGTTTTAGTTTTTTTCGGACAATAGTAATAGTTCTAGTCTGGAAGTTGGTTGAAGGTATGTAAGTGTTGAAAGATAAGTGAAGTTTTAGTTTTTTTTTTCGGACAATAGTAATAGTTCTAGTCTGGAAGTTGGTTGAAGGTATGTAAGTGTTGGAAAATTAGTGAAGTTTTAGTTTTTTTTCGGACAATAGTCTCCAGACTGCAAATATCTTAACTCATTTCAGTGTGAATTCGGTGCATGAGAATGGTGAGCGTGAGTATATACTTACAGTATTATTGCTTCCTGCTTCTGCTGTATTCACTACAATTCCCTCATCAGGAATAACGTCCGTAATACGCGGTGATGCTCGCTGAGAATCTTCATATAACTGAAACTTGACGAAACTCATGTAACCAAAAAACATTTGGAACCAATGTTTCTACATAACCAGAAAGGTTTTCTTCAAAAAATTTGTTGTTTTTTTTCTACAAATCAAATCGGTTGCATTCTTGCATTTGATCGAAACCAACCAAATTTTCTATAAAAGCAACCGGTTAACTTTTTGGTACAATGTCTAAACCGCTGAAAGCTCTCTCTCGATCACTTACATTTTCATACACGAAGAGTAACATGTGTAAAATTCAGATAGATCGCTTACATTTCTTGCATCGTCCTGGTTATTCAGGTTTTCTTGCAGTTCTGCTCTCCAGTCTCTATCATCTGCAGCGTTGCTACTCTCGTCAGTTCCAAAACGCTTAAAAAGTTGGTTTGTTTCAGGCCACAAATGCATCTATGTTTACTTTCACGAAAAATAGTAAGAGCGATAGTCTTGATTGTCAATAATGGAAATTAAACTTGATATTACCTCTAAATGGTTAGTCGTTACTGGAGTGCCAGGAAGGCGAAACTTTCGTGGTACTTCATTCGCAGATGTCACAGCAACCTCAGTTTCCATGTCAGGGTTGTGAGCAGTCTATAACATTTATGCATGTTGGTTGTCGTTGAACTCGTTATCATTGAAAACTTACATAGAACTTTCTCTTAATAATAACGAATTGAATTCAAAGCGGTTCAAGATCAATCAGAACTCTATACAATTATTTTGTAGTCCGTGAATGTGTCAAGCAGGGTTCCAATTTTCAACTTGATTCACCTCAATACTTCGATCTTGTTCCATCTCTGTATAATCTTCTTCGCCGCTATCCTCGCCGATATAGTTGACTGTCGTAGGAATGGGTTCATAACCGTCAAATACGGGATACAATTCTCCACCACGCTCTACCATTTTTCTCCGTGGCCGAACTCCTACTTCTTCTTCTTCAACCTCATGCTGAAGTTACATTTGGTTTATTCAAGCAATGTACCCTAATTTACTTTCTCAGTTACTCAGTTATCCCGTTCTTCAGAAGGCGATGGCTTTTCTGCGGGACCCAACTCTTATTAAGTATGGGTTTTGCATATATTCATTTAGCTTGTCAAAGTGATTATTGTATCAAAATCGTGAAGTGCACTTTCACGATGTTGATGGGTATCCATTCGAAGTCTCGACTCAAACTGAATATCTAGGTACATATGTGTCAAACTTTTTTCTAAATGTGCACAAAAGTATCGCTCACACTAAGAATGTCCTGCTGAATTTCTGCATCAGTCTGCAGTTGCAGAATAACATCATCATCATAATCGGCCATATCGACTTCATCATCATTCTCAGTTACATCGTTTCTGTAAATTCATATTAAACCGTGCTCCTTTTCAGGCGTAGTCCATTTAGAGACTGACACTGTGGAATCAGATTTTATGAAAATAGAGACAGCTGGCTTGCAGAAATCCAAACAGTGCTTTCATTTTTTGATTCGACCATCTCGATTAGGGGCAAAGGGATATACCTAGGGTCAGTAGTGGTTTCAGCTTCCTCTTGAAGTGCTGCCAGTCGATCTGCCAATAACATTGGCTCTTGTCGAGGTATAGATTTGGCTGTCCACCCACGTTCACCGTATGGAAAACAGAGTGGATAGCAGAGAGAATCGACAAATCCTATGTATGATTTAATTTCATGCGGTTCATGGTTTCCACGTTCTGCATACACGTTGAGTCCACGCGGAAGAAGCTGAAATTGTTTGGAAATCTTGACTGTAAAGAACATTGATGAAAGTCGACATGCTATTCATTCCCGAATTCCCGAAACATTTTTTCTTAAGTTTCGTGATATAATTCGGCAATAATAAAATCAATTTCACTGACAAAGTGTATATTATGATTCTCACATGCTGGTCAGTGCTGCAGGTGAAGAAAATCGCTACATAATCAGTTCCAGTGGGTGCATTGTAAGTCCGGGATGCTGTAGCAGTTGAGCTTCCGCCCTTTCCAGTTCATACTTATCCACAATGCGCATCGTCATGGGTTCTGTCGGGAAGCCCATTCGTTCCTTGAAATATGGCAAAATTTCACTGAAGTTGAGTAGATAAGCAATTAAGTTTTTAATCCGTGCTCCCTCCCAAAAATCTAAATGTTTTCGTAGTATTTTCCCATAATTCTGGTTTTTTTTCTTCAGTTCTTTCGAACCTCAGTTAGTATTGGATTGCTCCATCAACCGCACCACTTATAACATCTATCATTCTCACCTGTCTGTCTAGCACTTCATGCATCATTTGGTACCCTCGTACATGTGGATGATGGTTTTCCAGACAGGCAGCAAGATCGTAGAGTAGCTTAAACAATCATGTAACCGAATTGTCATTTCCACTCGAAAAGGACATGCCACACACAGAAAAATAATCAGGTTACTAAAATTGTTGAGCTCTGGTTTTTTTTTCCAGAAAGCTTTGGATAATTTAAAGTGGTTATCTTAGAATATTGTTTTTCTGTGTTAGTGATTATCCAGTAGAATCAATACTCGATAAACGTATATATGAATTTCGATTAATACTTATATGTACCTTTCTGTCAACTTTCTGTGCCACTGGATTTCCCATTCTCAATTGTGTTGCTTGTTCACAGTCGTAAATGTAGTAGTTTCCGAATCCTGCCTTGCCTTTGGGATGAGGTCGCAAGCAGGATGGCATATGCCTTATGGATCCGAGCGCTTTTGCTATAGGAAATCCATAGTTCGGGGAGGGTACATGAGTGTACTCAGTGCTTGCTAAGGATAGGAGAGTGTTGTATTGGATAATTTGACTAAGAAAGTGTTTGTCTCCTGATTCAACGAGGCTCTTGATGGGTTCCGGAAGAGGACGAAAGGGCGGTATCCACACTTTTCCATTCTGACAGCATAGATGAACGCCAGGAAAATGTAAGGCTCCACAAAACATGCATTTGTTGTTCATCGGACCAATGTTTTTGTAGTAAGTAGCTTCCCGGGTAACTGAAACAGAAACGTATCGGACCAATGTTTTTGTAGTAAGTAGCTTCTCGGGTAACTGAAACAGAAACGTACAATCACAATCGGACAACTCGACTTTTTTTTCTGCCGAGGATTTGCTGAGATTCACTTTTATTTCTAATCAAATGAATAAGGTTAAAACGTGTTTAGTAATAAACGTGAATAATAATTTATCTTACACGTTTATCTACGAAGATCTGTGACACGTATGATGAACACCGCCTCGTAACGAAGCGACGTGAATAAATAAATATGAAATATGTTCACGTACCGGCTCGTGTAGTTAATACCGTTGGATCTCCATTCGGTGTTAGAGCATTCCCTGCTTCCGCATCATGTTGTGCTGCAATTTTTTATTACTATTCGTGGCAGGTTCCAGTTTATGGATGATACAAAAAAACTGAATTTCTGGGCCTGTAAATGGGCTTGTTAACAGTTAAACTATCGTTGACCAGTGTTCGACTATTTAACGAATTTTCGAATTAAAACCAACCGTTCAAGTTTTTGGCTTGCGCACGACGTCTTCTTTGTGCCTCTCGTTGTTTTTCCTTTGTACGCATCAGGCGTTCTGGACTCCAATCTGACCGCGACGTAGGGGTTTTTCGTTTAGACTCAGACAAATTTGGCGTGGAGTTTACTTGAAAAAAAAAAACATGGTCTGCAGGAATGAAACAACTATTCTAACAAAATGAACTTGTTTATGTTGGTGGTAGGATAGTACTTCTGTCATCAGAGACATTCGTTGTATTCGGCGAAAGAAGAGTTCCTGCTGAAATATGAATTTGATAGTGTTTTGTCGTATTCAAAGTACGTATGTTTATGTCGGATGTAATTTCTATAGCTCATAGCTTCTCTGTAGCTGCCACGTAATGTTTATACTGAGAGAAGGACTGATAAATCTAGCTCACAGTAAGCGATTGCAGGAATAATCAAACAGAATGAACCTGTTGATGTTGGGTGGTAGGTAGTACTACTGTCATCAGACACATTCGTTGTATTCGGCGAAAGAAGAGTTCCTGCTGAAATATGGATGTGTTAGTGTTTCCGGCATATTCAAAGTACGTTATGTCGGATATAATTTCTATAGCTCATAGCTTCTCTGTAGCTGCACGTAACATTTATACTGAATGAGGGACTGATAAGTTATTTTTTACAGTGAGGCGGTCATACAATATTTATATTAGATGTGTTACACATGAACAGTTGAACTTTCGTTAACCAGTGTCTCGACTATTTAACAAATTTTTGAATTAGGACACTAACCGTTCAAGTTTTTGGCTTGCGCACGACGTCTTCTTTGTGCCTCTCGTTGTTTTTCCCTTGTACGCATCAGGCGTTCTGGACTCCAATCTGACCGCGACGTAAGAGTTTTTCGTTTAGACTCAGACAAATTTGGCGTGGAGTTCACTGAAAAAATAACATGGTTTGGGAAACATGGTCTGCAGGAATGAAACAACTATTCTAACAAAATGAACCTGTTGATGTGGTGGTAGGATAGTACTACTGTCATCAGACACATTCGTTGTATTCGGCGAAAGCAGAGTTCCTGCTGAAATATGAATTTGATAGTGTTTGTCGTGCTCAAAGTACGTTATGTTGGATATAATTTCTATAGCTCATAGCTTCTCTGTAGCTACCACGTATGTTATACTGAGAAAAAGACTGATAAATCTAGCTTAGAGTAAAGCGATTGCAGGAATAATCTAACAGAATGAACCTGTTGATGTTGGTGGTAGGATAGTACTGCTGTCATCAGACACATTCGTTGTATTCGGCGAAAGCAGAGTTCCTGCTGAAATATGGATTTGTTAGTGTTTCCGGGTTCCGGCATATTCAAAGTACGTTATGTCGTAGAGAATTGAGTTTCCGTCTGTGCCTGTAGCGGCCACGTAATGGTCATACTGAATGAGGGTAAGTTATTTTTTTACAGTGAGGCGTTGATGAAATATTGATATTAGATATGTTACACATTGTTGTTCATTATACGAACCCGCAATGTTTTGAGCTCTGGCTTTTTCTTCTTGCATAGGATTCACGGTGTTGGCTTCGAATTCGCTCCCGTTGCTCCGCAGTCGATTCAACATGGTTGGCCGTTGTTTGGGAGGAGTTGACCCGTCTAGAATTAAAGATTGAATTTCTGTCAATTACGCAACTTTGAGAATGTTTGCAAATCTGGCAAACATGTAATGTACCTGGAGAGGAATTCATTCACTTTCCAATGAAAAAAGATCAATTTTCCTTTTCAATCTAACAAACGGTGGATTTATCTGTAGATTTGATCGGTTGAATAGCGCTGCCATTACCCGCAATCGAAGTAAACAAGTGTTTGCATAGACTGCGGTTAAACAACTGATAAACAAATTATTGTCTGATATACCTTGAGGGTTAGTTCTCTTCCATCTCTTCGAAGTGTGCAGCTCCGTCTCGGTGAATGCTGATTCAGACGAAACATTGCTAATCACATCCGGGCCAACAGCAGTTCGTTTTTTCGATGTTCGAAGAGGGTTTCCACGAGAAAACGTTGATCGTTCAACACTGAAAAGCGAGACATTTTAACTCCTGAAATTTCACCTCATGATACCTCTTGAATTTGTTCATTACTGAAAAGATGCGGTATAATGAGTCATGTTAGAAACAATCCGACGCTGTATTATTGTAATATGTTGTGCCAAGTTCATCGCTCAAAACGTAACCTGTCACTGGAAATGAATGATGCCACTTGTAGTTGACCGCATGTATGGAACTGTGCAGGCTGTTCATTCCCAAAGAACTGTCTTTCGATTCGCAAGCGTTGATCACGAGCGGTTTCGAGGTTTGTGTCTAGTTCACAAGTATCTCCCATTAGGTGCCGGAAGTGGTTGAATTGGTCAGTAGACTTGATAACTATATAGACATTTTCAAGAACCTATAATGAGAAAGAGACATTAGGCATAGTAAATGGAAGTTATTCCAGTAGAGCTGTTCCAATACTAAAAAATAAATTTCAAAAACCGACACAACTTTTTGTCAATTACGGTGGAGAATGAGCACGTTATTTATTCAAAATGATAACGTTCTAAGTGTTTGAATGAAACAACGGTATTGTTGAATACTATATCCATCACTTACTGTGTCAGGAGCACTTTTCTGCCCTACTAGGGCAGAATGAGTGAACAAACTCTTTGTTTTCATAGGAAACGGAACGAGGTTCTGTTCACACCATTTTCTGCCCTACTAGGGCAGAATCGTGTGTTCTGCTCAGATCAGCTAACTGTTTTTCCAGAACAGGAAAGTCTCATTGACATCCGATCCTCACTCAAGCAAAACCACTTTTCTGCCCTACTAGGGCAGAATGAGTGAACAAAATCTTTGTTTTCATAGAAAACGGAACGAGGTTCTGTTCACACCTCTTTTCTGCCCTACTAGGGCAGAATGAGTGAACAAAATCTGTTTCTTCGTAGGATACGGAACGTTCTTCTCTCCGAACCATTTTGCTGCCCTACTAGGGCAGAATAGTTTGTTCTGCTCAGATCAGCTAACTGTTTTTCCAGAACAAGAAAGTCTAATCGACATCCAATCCACACTTAAGCAAAATGGTTCTCCGAACCATTTTGCTGCCCTACTAGGACAGAACATCTGCTCAGATCAGCTAACTGTTTTTCCAGAACACGGAAGTCTAATCGACATCCAATCCACACTTTAGCAAAACCATTTTTCTGCCCTACTAGGGCAGAATGAGTGAACAAACTCTTTGTTTTCATAGGAAACGGAACGAGGTTCTGTTCACACTACTTTTCTGCCCTACTAGGGCAGAATGAGTGAACAAAATCTGTTTCCTTGTAGGATACGGAACGTTGTTTTCTCCAAACCATTTTGCTGCCCTACTAGGACAGAACAGTTTGGTCTGCTCAGATCAGCTAACTGTTTTTCCAGAACACGGAAGTCTAATCGACATCCAATCCACACTCGAGCAAAACCAGAATGAGTGAACAAAATCTGTTTCCTCGTAGGATACGGAACGTTGTTTTCTCCAAACCATTTTGCTGCCCTACTAGGGCAGAACAGTTTGTTCTGCTCAGATCAGCTAACGGTTTTTTCAGAACACGGAAGTCTAATCGACATCCAATCCACACTTGAGAAAAACCACTTTTCTGCCCTACTAGGGCAGAATGAGTGAACAAACTCTTTGTTTTCATAGGAAACGGAACGAGGTTCTGTTCACACTACTTTTCTGCCCTATAGGGCAGAATGAGTGAACAAAATCTGTTTCCTCGTAGGATACGGAACGTTGTTCTCTCCGAACCATTCTGCTGCCCTACTAGGCAGAATAGTTTGTTCTGCTCAGATCAGCTAACTGTTTTTCCAGAACAAGAAGTCTAATCGACATCCGATCCACACTTAAGCAAAACCACTTTTCTGCCCTACTAGGGCAGAATGAGTAAACAAACTCTTTGTTTTCATAGGAACGGAACGAGATTCTGTTCACACTACTTTTCTGCCCTACTAGGGCAGAATGAGTGAACAAAATCTGTTTCCTCGTAGGATACTGAACGTTGTTTTCCCCGAACCATTTTGCTGCCCTAATAGGGCAGAACAGTTTGTTCTGCTCAGATCAGCTAACTGTTTTGCCAGAACACGGAAGTCTAATCGACATCCAATCCACACTTGAGAAAAACCACTTTTCTGCCCTACTAGGGCAGAATGAGTGAACAAACTCTTTGTTTTCATAGGGAACGGAACGAGGTTCTGTTCACACCAGTTCCTGCCCTACTAGGGCAAAATCGTTTGTTCTGCTCAGATCAGCTAACTGTTTTTCCAGATCAGGAAAGTCTAATCGACATCCAATCCACACTTGAGAAAAACCACTTTTCTGCCCTACTAGGGCAGAATGAGTGAACAAAATCTGTTTCCTCGTAGGATACGGAACGTTGTTCTCTCCGAACCATTTTGCTGCCCTACTAGGGCAGAATAGTTTGTTCTGCTCAAATCAGCTAACTGTTTTTCCAGAACAAGAAAGTCTAATCGACATCCAATCCACACTTAAGCAAAACCACTTTTCTGCCCTACTAGGGCAGAATCGTTTGTTCTGCTCAGATCAGCTAATTGTTTTTCCAGAACAGGAAAGTCTCATTGACATCCGATCCACACTCGAGCAAAACCACTTTTCTGCCCTACTAGGGCAGAATGAGTGAACAAACTCTTTGTTTTCATAGGAAACGAAACGAGGTTCTGTTCACACCAGTTTCTGCCCTACTAGGGCAGAATCGTTTGTTCTGCTCAGATCAGCTAACTGTTTTTCCAGAACAGGAAAGTCTCATTGACATCCGATCCACACTCGAGCAAAACCACTTTTCTGCCCTACTAGGGCAGAATGAGTGAACAAACTCTTTGTTTTCATAGGAAACGGAACGTTGTTTTCTTCGAACCATTTTGCTGCCCTACTAGGGCAGAATCGTTTGTTCTGCTCAGATCAGCTAACTGTTTTTCCAGAACAGGAAAGTCTCATTGACATCCGATCCACACTCGAGCAAACCACTTTTCTGCCCTACTAGGGCAGAATGAGTAAACAAAATCTGTTTCCTCGTAGGATACGGAACGTTGTTCTCTCCGAACCATTTTGCTGCCCTACTAGGGCAGAATCGTTTGTTCTGCTCAGATCAGCTAACTGTTTTTCCAGAACAGGAAAGTCTCATTGACATCCGATCCACACTCGAGCAAAACCACTTTTCTGCCCTACTAGGGCAGAATGAGTGAACAAACTCTTTGTTTTCATAGGAAACGAAACTAGGTTCTGTTCACACCAGTTTCTGCCCTACTAGGGCAGAATCGTTTGTTCTGCTCAGATCAGCTAACTGTTTTTCCAGACAGGAAAGTCTCATTGACATCCGATCCACACTCGAGCAAAACCACTTTTCTGCCCTACTAGGGCAGAATGAGTCAACAAAATCTGTTTCCTCGTAGGATACAGAACGTTGTTATCTCCGAACCATTTTGCTGCCTACTAGGGCAGAATAGTTCGCTAACTGTTTTTCCAGAACAGGAAAGTCTCATCGACATCCGATCCACACTCGAGCAAAACCACTTTTCTGCCCTACTAGGGCAGAATCGTTTGTTCTGCTCAGATCAGCTAACTGTTTTTCCAGAACAGGAAAGTCTCATTGACATCCGATCCACACTCGAGCAAAACCACTTTTCTGCCCTACTAGGGCAGAATGAGTGAACAAAATCTGTTTTCTCGTAGGATACGGAACGCTGTTCTCTCCGAACCATTTTGCTGCCCTACTAGGGCAGAATAGTTTGCTAACTGTTTTTCCAGAACAGGAAAGTCTCATCGACATCCGATCCACACTCGAGCAAAACCACTTTTCTGCCCTACTAGGGCAGAGTAGTTTGTCTGCTCAGATCAGCTAACTGTTTTTCCAGAACAGGAAAGTATCATCGACATCCAATCCACACTCGAGCAAAACCACTTTTCTGTCCTACTAGGCCAGAATGAGTGAACAAAATCTGTTTCCTCGTAGGATAAGGAACGTTGTTCTCTCCGAACCATTTTGCCGCCCTACTAGGGCAGAATCGTTTGCTCTGCTCAGATCAGCTAACTGTTTTTCCAGAACAGGAAAGTCTTATTGACATCCGATCCACACTCGAGCAAACCACTCTTCTGCCCTACTAGGGCAGAATGAGTGAGCAAACTCTTGTTTTCATAGGAAACGGAACGAGGTTCTGTTCACACCGGTTTCTGCCCTACTAGGGCAGAATCGTTTGTTCTGCTCAGATCAGCTAACTGTTTTTCCAGAACAGGAAAGTCTCATTGACATCCGATCCACCACTCGAGCAAAACCACTTTTCTGCCCTACTAGGGCAGAATGAGTGAACAAAATCTGTTTTCTCGTAGGATACGGAACGCTGTTCTCTCCGAACCATTTTGCTGCCCTACTAGGGCAGAATAGTTTGCTAACTGTTTTTCCAGAACAGGAAAGTCTCATCGACATCCGATCCACACTCGAGCAAAACCACTTTTCTGCCCTACTAGGGCAGAATGAGTGAACAAAATCTGTTTCCTCGTAGGATACGGAACGTTGTTTTCTTCGAACCATTTTGCTGCCCTACTAGGGCAGAATCGTTTGTTCTGCTCAGATCAGCTAACTGTTTTTCCAGACAGGAAAGTCTCATTGACATCCGATCCACACTCGAGCAAAACCACTTTTCTGCCCTACTAGGGCAGAATGAGTGAACAAAATCTGTTTCCTCGTAGGATACGGAACGTTGTTCTCTCCGAACCATTTTGCTGCCCTACTAGGGCAGAAAGTTTGTTCTGCTCAAATCAGCTAACTGTTTTTCCAGAACAAGAAAGTCTAATCGACATCCAATCCACACTTAAGCAAAACCACTTTTCTGCCCTACTAGGGCAGATTAGTTTGTTCTGCTCAGATCAGCTAACTGTTTTTCCAGAACAGGAAAGTATCATCGACATCCGATCCACACTCGAGCAAAACCACTTTTCTGTCCTACTAGGCCAGAATGAGTGAACAAACTCTTTGTTTTCATAGGAAACGGAACGAGGTTCTGTTCCTACTAGGGCAGAATGAGTGAACAAAATCTGTTTCCTCGTAGGATACGGAACGTTGTTCTCTCCGAACCATTTTGCTGCCCTACTAGGGCAGAATAGTTTGTTCTGCTCAAATCAGCTAACTGTTTTTCCAGAACAAGAAAGTCTAATCGACATCCAATCCACACTTAAGCAAAACCACTTTTCTGCCCTACTAGGGCAGATTAGTTTGTTCTGCTCAGATCAGCTAACTGTTTTTCCAGAACAGGAAAGTATCATCGACATCCGATCCACACTCGAGCAAAACCACTTTTCTGTCCTACTAGGCCAGAATGAGTGAACAAACTCTTTGTTTTCATAGGAAACGGAACGAGGTTCTGTTCACACCAGTTTCTGCCCTACTAGGGCAGAATCGTTTGTTCTGCTCAGATCAGCTAATTGTTTTTCCAGAACAGGAAAGTCTCATTGACATCCGATCCACACTCGAGCAAAACCACTTTTCTGCCCTACTAGGGCAGAATGAGTGAACAAACTCTTTGTTTTCATAGGAAACGAACGAGGTTCTGTTCACACCAGTTTCTGCCCTACTAGGGCAGAATCGTTTGTTCTGCTCAGATCAGCTAACTGTTTACCAGAACAGGAAAGTCTCATTGACATCCGATCCACACTCGAGCAAAACCACTTTCTGCCCTACTAGGGCAGAATGAGTGAACAAAATCTGTTTCCTCGTAGGATACAGAACGTTGTTCTCTCCGAACCATTTTGCTGCCCTACTAGGGCAGAATAGTTTGCTAACTGTTTTTCCAGGAAAAACAGTTAGCTGATCTGAGCAGAACAAACGATTCTGCCCTAGTAGGGCAGAAACTGGTGTGAACAGAACCTCGTTTCGTTTCCTATGAAAACAAAGAGTTTGTTCACTCATTCTGCCCTAGTAGGGCAGAAAAAGTGGTTTTGCTCGAGTGTGGATCGGATGTCAATGAGACTTTCCTGTTCTGGAAAAACAATTAGCTGATCTGAGCAGAACAAACGATTCTGCCCTAGTAGGGCAGAAACTGGTGTGAACAGAACCTCGTTCCGTTTCCTATGAAAACAAAGAGTTTGTTCACTCATTCTGGCCTAGTAGGACAGAAAAGTGGTTTTGCTCGAGTGTGGATCGGATGTCGATGATACTTTCCTGTTCTGGAAAAACAGTTAGCTGATCTGAGCAGAACAAACTAATCTGCCCTAGTAGGGCAGAAAAGTGGTTTTGCTTAAGTGTGGATTGGATGTCGATTAGACTTTCTTGTTCTGGAAAAACAGTTAGCTGATTTGAGCAGAACAAACTATTCTGCCCTAGTAGGGCAGCAAATGGTTCGGAGAGAACAACGTTCCGTATCCTACGAGGAAACAGATTTTGTTCACTCATTCTGCCCTAGTAGGGCAGAAAAGTGGTTTTGCTCGAGTGTGGATCGGATGTCAATGAGACTTTCCTGTTCTGGAAAAACAGTTAGCTGATCTGAGCAGAACAAACGATTCTGCCCTAGTAGGGCAGCAAAATGGTTCGAAGAAAACAACGTTCCGTATCCTACGAGGAAACAGATTTTGTTCACTCATTCTGCCCTAGTAGGGCAGAAAAGTGGTTTTGCTCGAGTGTGGATCGGATGTCGATGAGACTTTCCTGTTCTGGAAAAACAGTTAGCAAACTATTCTGCCCTAGTAGGGCAGCAAAATGGTTCGGAGAGAACAGCGTTCCGTATCCTACGAGAAAACAGATTTTGTTCACTCATTCTGCCCTAGTAGGGCAGAAAAGTGGTTTTGCTCGAGTGTGGATCGGATGTCAATGAGACTTTCCTGTTCTGGAAAAACAGTTAGCTGATCTGAGCAGAACAAACGATTCTGCCCTAGTAGGGCAGAAACCGGTGTGAACAGAACCTCGTTCCGTTTCCTATGAAAACAAAGAGTTTGCTCACTCATTCTGCCCTAGTAGGGCAGAAGAGTGGTTTTGCTCGAGTGTGGATCGGATGTCAATAAGACTTTCCTGTTCTGGAAAAACAGTTAGCTGATCTGAGCAGAGCAAACGATTCTGCCCTAGTAGGGCGGCAAAATGGTTCGGAGAGAACAACGTTCCTTATCCTACGAGGAAACAGATTTTGTTCACTCATTCTGGCCTAGTAGGACAGAAAAGTGGTTTTGCTCGAGTGTGGATTGGATGTCGATGATACTTTCCTGTTCTGGAAAAACAGTTAGCTGATCTGAGCAGAACAAACTACTCTGCCCTAGTAGGGCAGAAAAGTGGTTTTGCTCGAGTGTGGATCGGATGTCGATGAGACTTTCCTGTTCTGGAAAAACAGTTAGCAAACTATTCTGCCCTAGTAGGGCAGCAAAATGGTTCGGAGAGAACAGCGTTCCGTATCCTACGAGAAAACAGATTTTGTTCACTCATTCTGCCCTAGTAGGGCAGAAAAGTGGTTTTGCTCGAGTGTGGATCGGATGTCAATGAGACTTTCCTGTTCTGGAAAAACAGTTAGCTGATCTGAGCAGAACAAACGATTCTGCCCTAGTAGGGCAGAAAAGTGGTTTTGCTCGAGTGTGGATCGGATGTCGATGAGACTTTCCTGTTCTGGAAAAACAGTTAGCGAACTATTCTGCCCTAGTAGGGCAGCAAAATGGTTCGGAGATAACAACGTTCTGTATCCTACGAGGAAACAGATTTTGTTCACTCATTCTGCCCTAGTAGGGCAGAAAAGTGGTTTTGCTCGAGTGTGGATCGGATGTCAATGAGACTTTCCTGTTCTGGAAAAACAGTTAGCTGATCTGAGCAGAACAAACGATTCTGCCCTAGTAGGGCAGAAACTGGTGTGAACAGAACCTAGTTTCGTTTCCTATGAAAACAAAGAGTTTGTTCACTCATTCTGCCCTAGTAGGGCAGAAAAGTGGTTTTGCTCGAGTGTGGATCGGATGTCAATGAGACTTTCCTGTTCTGGAAAAACAGTTAGCTGATCTGAGCAGAACAAACGATTCTGCCCTAGTAGGGCAGCAAAATGGTTCGGAGAGAACAACGTTCCGTATCCTACGAGGAAACAGATTTTGTTTACTCATTCTGCCCTAGTAGGGCAGAAAAGTGGTTTTGCTCGAGTGTGGATCGGATGTCAATGAGACTTTCCTGTTCTGGAAAAACAGTTAGCTGATCTGAGCAGAACAAACGATTCTGCCCTAGTAGGGCAGCAAAATGGTTCGAAGAAAACAACGTTCCGTTTCCTATGAAAACAAAGAGTTTGTTCACTCATTCTGCCCTAGTAGGGCAGAAAAGTGGTTTTGCTCGAGTGTGGATCGGATGTCAATGAGACTTTCCTGTTCTGGAAAAACAGTTAGCTGATCTGAGCAGAACAAACGATTCTGCCCTAGTAGGGCAGAAACTGGTGTGAACAGAACCTCGTTTCGTTTCCTATGAAAACAAAGAGTTTGTTCACTCATTCTGCCCTAGTAGGGCAGAAAAGTGGTTTTGCTCGAGTGTGGATCGGATGTCAATGAGACTTTCCTGTTCTGGAAAAACAATTAGCTGATCTGAGCAGAACAAACGATTCTGCCCTAGTAGGGCAGAAAAGTGGTTTTGCTTAAGTGTGGATTGGATGTCGATTAGACTTTCTTGTTCTGGAAAAACAGTTAGCTGATTTGAGCAGAACAAACTATTCTGCCCTAGTAGGGCAGCAAAATGGTTCGGAGAGAACAACGTTCCGTATCCTACGAGGAAACAGATTTTGTTCACTCATTCTGCCCTAGTAGGGCAGAAAAGTGGTTTTTCTCAAGTGTGGATTGGATGTCGATTAGACTTTCCTGATCTGGAAAAACAGTTAGCTGATCTGAGCAGAACAAACGATTTTGCCCTAGTAGGGCAGGAACTGGTGTGAACAGAACCTCGTTCCGTTCCCTATGAAAACAAAGAGTTTGTTCACTCATTCTGCCCTAGTAGGGCAGAAAAGTGGTTTTTCTCAAGTGTGGATTGGATGTCGATTAGACTTCCGTGTTCTGGCAAAACAGTTAGCTGATCTGAGCAGAACAAACTGTTCTGCCCTATTAGGGCAGCAAAATGGTTCGGGGAAAACAACGTTCAGTATCCTACGAGGAAACAGATTTTGTTCACTCATTCTGCCCTAGTAGGGCAGAAAAGTAGTGTGAACAGAATCTCGTTCCGTTTCCTATGAAAACAAAGAGTTTGTTTACTCATTCTGCCCTAGTAGGGCAGAAAAGTGGTTTTGCTTAAGTGTGGATCGGATGTCGATTAGACTTTCTTGTTCTGGAAAAACAGTTAGCTGATCTGAGCAGAACAAACTATTCTGCCCTAGTAGGGCAGCAGAATGGTTCGGAGAGAACAACGTTCCGTATCCTACGAGGAAACAGATTTTGTTCACTCATTCTGCCCTAGTAGGGCAGAAAAGTAGTGTGAACAGAACCTCGTTCCGTTTCCTATGAAAACAAAGAGTTTGTTCACTCATTCTGCCCTAGTAGGGCAGAAAAGTGGTTTTTCTCAAGTGTGGATTGGATGTCGATTAGACTTCCGTGTTCTGAAAAAACCGTTAGCTGATCTGAGCAGAACAAACTGTTCTGCCCTAGTAGGGCAGCAAAATGGTTTGGAGAAAACAACGTTCCGTATCCTACGAGGAAACAGATTTTGTTCACTCATTCTGGTTTTGCTCGAGTGTGGATTGGATGTCGATTAGACTTCCGTGTTCTGGAAAAACAGTTAGCTGATCTGAGCAGAACAAACTGTTCTGTCCTAGTAGGGCAGCAAAATGGTTTGGAGAAAACAACGTTCCGTATCCTACAAGGAAACAGATTTTGTTCACTCATTCTGCCCTAGTAGGGCAGAAAAGTAGTGTGAACAGAACCTCGTTCCGTTTCCTATGAAAACAAAGAGTTTGTTCACTCATTCTGCCCTAGTAGGGCAGAAAAATGGTTTTGCTAAAGTGTGGATTGGATGTCGATTAGACTTCCGTGTTCTGGAAAAACAGTTAGCTGATCTGAGCAGATGTTCTGTCCTAGTAGGGCAGCAAAATGGTTCGGAGAACCATTTTGCTTAAGTGTGGATTGGATGTCGATTAGACTTTCTTGTTCTGGAAAAACAGTTAGCTGATCTGAGCAGAACAAACTATTCTGCCCTAGTAGGGCAGCAAAATGGTTCGGAGAGAAGAACGTTCCGTATCCTACGAAGAAACAGATTTTGTTCACTCATTCTGCCCTAGTAGGGCAGAAAAGAGGTGTGAACAGAACCTCGTTCCGTTTTCTATGAAAACAAAGATTTTGTTCACTCATTCTGCCCTAGTAGGGCAGAAAAGTGGTTTTGCTTGAGTGAGGATCGGATGTCAATGAGACTTTCCTGTTCTGGAAAAACAGTTAGCTGATCTGAGCAGAACACACGATTCTGCCCTAGTAGGGCAGAAAATGGTGTGAACAGAACCTCGTTCCGTTTCCTATGAAAACAAAGAGTTTGTTCACTCATTCTGCCCTAGTAGGGCAGAAAAGTGGTTTTGCTTGAGTGAGGATCGGATGTCAATGAGACTTTCCTGTTCTGGAAAAACAGTTAGCTGATCTGAGCAGAACACACGATTCTGCCCTAGTAGGGCAGGAACTGGTGTGAACAGAACCTCGTTCCGTTTCCTATGAAAACAAAGAGTTTGTTCACTCATTCTGCCCTAGTAGGGCAGAAACTGGTGTGAACAGAACCTCGTTCCGTTTCCTATGAAAACAAAGATTTTGTTCACTCATTCTGCCCTAGTAGGGCAGAAAAGTGGTTTTGCTTGAGTGAGGATCGGATGTCAATGAGACTTTCCTGTTCTGGAAAAACAGTTAGCTGATCTGAGCAGAACACACGATTCTGCCCTAGTAGGGCAGGAACTGGTGTGAACAGAACCTCGTTCCGTTTCCTATGAAAACAAAGAGTTTGTTCACTCATTCTGCCCTAGTAGGGCAGAAAAGTGGTTTTCTCAAGTGTGGATTGGATGTCGATTAGACTTCCGTGTTCTGGAAAAACAGTTAGCTGATCTGAGCAGAACGAACTGTTCTGCCCTATTAGGGCAGCAAAATGGTTCGGGGAAAACAACGTTCCGTATCCTACGAGGAAACAGATTTTGTTCACTCATTCTGCCCTAGTAGGGCAGAAAAGTAGTGTGAACAGAATCTCGTTCCGTTTCCTATGAAAACAAAGAGTTTGTTCACTCATTCTGCCCTAGTAGGGCAGAAAAGTGGTTTTGCTCAAGTGTGGATTGGATGTCGATTAGACTTCCGTGTTCTGGAAAAACAGTTAGCTGATCTGAGCAGAACAAACTATTCTGCCCTAGTAGGGCAGAAACTGGTGTGAACAGAACCTCGTTCCGTTTCCTATGAAAACAAAGAGTTTGTTTACTCATTCTGCCCTAGTAGGGCAGAAAAGTGGTTTTGCTTAAGTGTGGATCGGATGTCGATTAGACTTCCGTGTTCTGGAAAAACAGTTAGCTGATCTGAGCAGAACAAACTATTCTGCCCTAGTAGGGCAGAAACTGGTGTGAACAGAACCTCGTTCCGTTTCCTATGAAAACAAAGAGTTTGTTTACTCATTCTGCCCTAGTAGGGCAGAAAAGTGGTTTTGCTTAAGTGTGGATCGGATGTCGATTAGACTTTCTTGTTCTGGAAAAACAGTTAGCTGATCTGAGCAGAACAAACTATTCTGCCCTAGTAGGGCAGCAAAATGGTTCGGAGAGAACAACGTTCCGTATCCTACGAGGAAACAAATTTTGTTCACTCATTCTGCCCTAGTAGGGCAGAAAAGTAGTGTGAACAGAACCTCGTTCCGTTTCCTATGAAAACAAAGAGTTTGTTCACTCATTCTGCCCTAGTAGGGCAGAAAAGTGGTTTTTCTCAAGTGTGGATTGGATGTCGATTAGACTTCCGTGTTCTGGAGAAACAGTTAGCTGATCTGAGCAGAACAAACTGTTCTGCCCTAGTAGGGCAGCAAAATGGTTCGGAGAAAACAACGTTCCGTATCCTACGAGGAAACAGAAACAAAGAGTTTGTTCACTCATTCTGCCCTAGTAGGGCAGAAAAGTGGTTTTGCTCAAGTGTGGATTGGATGTCGATTAGACTTCCGTGTTCTGGAAAAACAGTTAGCTGATCTGAGCAGGTGTTCTGCCCTAGTAGGGCAGCAAAATGGTTCGGAGAGAACAACGTTCCGTATCCTACGAAGAAACAGATTTTGTTCACTCATTCTGCCCTAGTAGGGCAGAAAAGTGGTGTGAACTTTTCTGCCCTACTAGGGCAGAATGAGTGAACAAACTCTTTGTTTTCATAGGAAACGGAACGAGGTTCTGTTCACACTACTTTTCTGCCCTACTAGGGCAGAATGAGTGAACAAAATCTGTTTCCTCGTAGGATACGGAACGTTGTTTTCTCCGAACCATTTTGCTGCCCTACTAGGGCAGAACAGTTTGTTCTGCTCAGATCAGCTAACTGTTTTTCCAGAACACGGAAGTCTAATCGACATCCAATCCACACTTGAGAAAAACCACTTTTCTGCCCTACTAGGGCAGAATGAGTGAACAAACTCTTTGTTTTCATAGGAAACGGAACGAGGTTCTGTTCACACTACTTTTCTGCCCTACTAGGGCAGAATGAGTGAACAAAATTTGTTTCCTCGTAGGATACGGAACGTTGTTCTCTCCGAACCATTTTGCTGCCCTACTAGGGCAGAATAGTTCGTTCTGCTCAGATCAGCTAACTGTTTTTCCAGAACACGGAAGTCTAATCGACATCCAATCCACACTTGAGAAAACCACTTTTCTGCCCCACTAGGGCAGAATGAGTGAACAAACTCTTTGTTTTCATAGGAAACGGAACGAGGTTTTGTTCACACCAGTTCCTGCCCTACTAGGGCAGAATCGTGTGTTCTGCTCAGATCAGCTAACTGTTTTTCCAGAACAGGAAAGTCTCATTGACATCCGATCCTCACTCAAGCAAAATCACTTTTCTGCCCTACTAGGGCAGAATGAGTGAACAAAATCTTTGTTTTCATAGGAAACGGAACGAGATTCTGTTCACACCAGTTTCTGCCCTACTAGGGCAGAATGAGTGAACAAAATCTGTTTCCTCGTAGGATACGGAACGTTGTTTTCTCCGAACCATTTTGCTGCCCTACTAGGGCAGAACACCTGCTCAGATCAGCTAACTGTTTTTCCAGAACACGGAAGTCTAATCGACATCCAATCCACACTTGAGCAAAACCACTTTTCTGCCCTACTAGGGCAGAATGAGTGAACAAACTCTTTGTTTTCATAGGAAACGGAACGAGGTTCTGTTCACACCACTTTTCTGCTCTACTAGGGCAGAATGAGTAAACAAAATCTGTTTCCTTGTAGGATACGGAACGTTGTTTTCTCCAAACCATTTTGCTGCCCTACTAGGACAGAACAGTTTGTTCTGCTCAGATCAGCTAACTGTTTTTCCAGAACACGGAAGTCTAATCGACATCCAATCCACACTTGAGCAAAACCACTTTTCTGCCCTACTAGGGCAGAATGAGTGAACAAACTCTTTGTTTTCATGAGAAACGGAACGAGGTTCGGTTCACACTACTTTTCTGCCCTACTAGGGCAGAATGAGTGAACAAAATCTGTTTCCTCGTAGGATACGGAACGTTGTTTTCTCCGAACCATTTTGCTGCCCTACTAGGGCAGAACAGTTTGTTCTGCTCAGATCAGCTAACTGTTTTTCCAGAACACGGAAGTCTAATCGACATCCAATCCACACTTGAGAAAAACCACTTTTCTGCCCTACTAGGGCAGAATGAGTGAACAAACTCTTTGTTTTCATAGGAAACGGAACGAGGTTCTGTTCACACTACTTTTCTGCCCTACTAGGGCAGAATGAGTGAACAAAATTTGTTTCCTCGTAGGATACGGAACGTTGTTCTCTCCGAACCATTTTGCTGCCCTACTAGGGCAGAATAGTTCGTTCTGCTCAGATCAGCTAACTGTTTTTCCAGAACACGGAAGTCTAATCGACATCCAATCCACACTTGAGAAAAACCACTTTTCTGCCCTACTAGGGCAGAATGAGTGAACAAACTCTTTGTTTTCATAGGAAACGGAACGAGGTTCTGTTCACACTACTTTTCTGCCCTACTAGGGCAGAATGAGTGAACAAAATTTGTTTCCTCGTAGGATACGGAACGTTGTTCTCTCCGAACCATTTTGCTGCCCTACTAGGGCAGAATAGTTCGTTCTGCTCAGATCAGCTAACTGTTTTTCCAGAACACGGAAGTCTAATCGACATCCAATCCACACTTGAGAAAACCACTTTTCTGCCCCACTAGGGCAGAATGAGTGAACAAACTCTTTGTTTTCATAGGAAACGGAACGAGGTTTTGTTCACACCAGTTCCTGCCCTACTAGGGCAGAATCGTGTGTTCTGCTCAGATCAGCTAACTGTTTTTCCAGAACAGGAAAGTCTCATTGACATCCGATCCTCACTCAAGCAAAATCACTTTTCTGCCCTACTAGGGCAGAATGAGTGAACAAAATCTTTGTTTTCATAGGAAACGGAACGAGATTCTGTTCACACCAGTTTCTGCCCTACTAGGGCAGAATGAGTGAACAAAATCTGTTTCCTCGTAGGATACGGAACGTTGTTTTCTCCGAACCATTTTGCTGCCCTACTAGGGCAGAACACCTGCTCAGATCAGCTAACTGTTTTTCCAGAACACGGAAGTCTAATCGACATCCAATCCACACTTGAGCAAAACCACTTTTCTGCCCTACTAGGGCAGAATGAGTGAACAAACTCTTTGTTTTCATAGGAAACGGAACGAGGTTCTGTTCACACCACTTTTCTGCTCTACTAGGGCAGAATGAGTAAACAAAATCTGTTTCCTTGTAGGATACGGAACGTTGTTTTCTCCAAACCATTTTGCTGCCCTACTAGGACAGAACAGTTTGTTCTGCTCAGATCAGCTAACTGTTTTTCCAGAACACGGAAGTCTAATCGACATCCAATCCACACTTGAGCAAAACCACTTTTCTGCCCTACTAGGGCAGAATGAGTGAACAAACTCTTTGTTTTCATGAGAAACGGAACGAGGTTCGGTTCACACTACTTTTCTGCCCTACTAGGGCAGAATGAGTGAACAAAATCTGTTTCCTCGTAGGATACGGAACGTTGTTTTCTCCGAACCATTTTGCTGCCCTACTAGGGCAGAACAGTTTGTTCTGCTCAGATCAGCTAACTGTTTTTCCAGAACACGGAAGTCTAATCGACATCCAATCCACACTTGAGAAAAACCACTTTTCTGCCCTACTAGGGCAGAATGAGTGAACAAACTCTTTGTTTTCATAGGAAACGGAACGAGGTTCTGTTCACACTACTTTTCTGCCCTACTAGGGCAGAATGAGTGAACAAAATTTGTTTCCTCGTAGGATACGGAACGTTGTTCTCTCCGAACCATTTTGCTGCCCTACTAGGGCAGAATAGTTCGTTCTGCTCAGATCAGCTAACTGTTTTTCCAGAACACGGAAGTCTAATCGACATCCAATCCACACTTGAGAAAACCACTTTTCTGCCCCACTAGGGCAGAATGAGTGAACAAACTCTTTGTTTTCATAGGAAACGGAACGAGGTTTTGTTCACACCAGTTCCTGCCCTACTAGGGCAGAATCGTGTGTTCTGCTCAGATCAGCTAACTGTTTTTCCAGAACAGGAAAGTCTCATTGACATCCGATCCTCACTCAAGCAAAATCACTTTTCTGCCCTACTAGGGCAGAATGAGTGAACAAAATCTTTGTTTTCATAGGAAACGGAACGAGATTCTGTTCACACCAGTTTCTGCCCTACTAGGGCAGAATGAGTGAACAAAATCTGTTTCCTCGTAGGATACGGAACGTTGTTTTCTCCGAACCATTTTGCTGCCCTACTAGGGCAGAACACCTGCTCAGATCAGCTAACTGTTTTTCCAGAACACGGAAGTCTAATCGACATCCAATCCACACTTGAGAAAAACCACTTTTCTGCCCTACTAGGGCAGAATGAGTGAACAAACTCTTTGTTTTCATAGGAAACGGAACGAGGTTCTGTTCACACTACTTTTCTGCCCTACTAGGGCAGAATGAGTGAACAAAATTTGTTTCCTCGTAGGATACGGAACGTTGTTCTCTCCGAACCATTTTGCTGCCCTACTAGGGCAGAATAGTTCGTTCTGCTCAGATCAGCTAACTGTTTTTCCAGAACACGGAAGTCTAATCGACATCCAATCCACACTTGAGAAAACCACTTTTCTGCCCCACTAGGGCAGAATGAGTGAACAAACTCTTTGTTTTCATAGGAAACGGAACGAGGTTTTGTTCACACCAGTTCCTGCCCTACTAGGGCAGAATCGTGTGTTCTGCTCAGATCAGCTAACTGTTTTTCCAGAACAGGAAAGTCTCATTGACATCCGATCCTCACTCAAGCAAAATCACTTTTCTGCCCTACTAGGGCAGAATGAGTGAACAAACTCTTTGTTTTCATAGGAAACGGAACGAGGTTCTGTTCACACTACTTTTCTGCCCTACTAGGGCAGAATGAGTGAACAAAATCTGTTTCCTCGTAGGATACGGAACGTTGTTTTCTCCGAACCATTTTGCTGCCCTACTAGGGCAGAACACCTGCTCAGATCAGCTAACTGTTTTTCCAGAACACGGAAGTCTAATCGACATCCAATCCACACTTGAGCAAAACCACTTTTCTGCCCTACTAGGGCAGAATGAGTGAACAAACTCTTTGTTTTCATAGGAAACGGAACGAGGTTCTGTTCACACCACTTTTCTGCTCTACTAGGGCAGAATGAGTAAACAAAATCTGTTTCCTTGTAGGATACGGAACGTTGTTTTCTCCAAACCATTTTGCTGCCCTACTAGGACAGAACAGTTTGTTCTGCTCAGATCAGCTAACTGTTTTTCCAGAACACGGAAGTCTAATCGACATCCAATCCACACTTGAGCAAAACCACTTTTCTGCCCTACTAGGGCAGAATGAGTGAACAAACTCTTTGTTTTCATGAGAAACGGAACGAGGTTCGGTTCACACTACTTTTCTGCCCTACTAGGGCAGAATGAGTGAACAAAATCTGTTTCCTCGTAGGATACGGAACGTTGTTTTCTCCGAACCATTTTGCTGCCCTACTAGGGCAGAACAGTTTGTTCTGCTCAGATCAGCTAACTGTTTTTCCAGAACACGGAAGTCTAATCGACATCCAATCCACACTTGAGAAAAACCACTTTTCTGCCCTACTAGGGCAGAATGAGTGAACAAACTCTTTGTTTTCATAGGAAACGGAACGAGGTTCTGTTCACACTACTTTTCTGCCCTACTAGGGCAGAATGAGTGAACAAAATTTGTTTCCTCGTAGGATACGGAACGTTGTTCTCTCCGAACCATTTTGCTGCCCTACTAGGGCAGAATAGTTCGTTCTGCTCAGATCAGCTAACTGTTTTTCCAGAACACGGAAGTCTAATCGACATCCAATCCACACTTGAGAAAACCACTTTTCTGCCCCACTAGGGCAGAATGAGTGAACAAACTCTTTGTTTTCATAGGAAACGGAACGAGGTTTTGTTCACACCAGTTCCTGCCCTACTAGGGCAGAATCGTGTGTTCTGCTCAGATCAGCTAACTGTTTTTCCAGAACAGGAAAGTCTCATTGACATCCGATCCTCACTCAAGCAAAATCACTTTTCTGCCCTACTAGGGCAGAATGAGTGAACAAAATCTTTGTTTTCATAGGAAACGGAACGAGATTCTGTTCACACCAGTTTCTGCCCTACTAGGGCAGAATGAGTGAACAAAATCTGTTTCCTCGTAGGATACGGAACGTTGTTTTCTCCGAACCATTTTGCTGCCCTACTAGGGCAGAACACCTGCTCAGATCAGCTAACTGTTTTTCCAGAACACGGAAGTCTAATCGACATCCAATCCACACTTGAGCAAAACCACTTTTCTGCCCTACTAGGGCAGAATGAGTGAACAAACTCTTTGTTTTCATAGGAAACGGAACGAGGTTCTGTTCACACCACTTTTCTGCTCTACTAGGGCAGAATGAGTAAACAAAATCTGTTTCCTTGTAGGATACGGAACGTTGTTTTCTCCAAACCATTTTGCTGCCCTACTAGGACAGAACAGTTTGTTCTGCTCAGATCAGCTAACTGTTTTTCCAGAACACGGAAGTCTAATCGACATCCAATCCACACTTGAGCAAAACCACTTTTCTGCCCTACTAGGGCAGAATGAGTGAACAAACTCTTTGTTTTCATGAGAAACGGAACGAGGTTCGGTTCACACTACTTTTCTGCCCTACTAGGGCAGAATGAGTGAACAAAATCTGTTTTCTCGTAGGATACGGAACGTTGTTTTCTCCGAACCATTTTGCTGCCCTACTAGGGCAGAACAGTTTGTTCTGCTCAGATCAGCTAACTGTTTTTCCAGAACACGGAAGTCTAATCGACATCCAATCCACACTTGAGAAAAACCACTTTTCTGCCCTACTAGGGCAGAATGAGTGAACAAACTCTTTGTTTTCATAGGAAACGGAACGAGGTTCTGTTCACACTACTTTTCTGCCCTACTAGGGCAGAATGAGTGAACAAAATTTGTTTCCTCGTAGGATACGGAACGTTGTTCTCTCCGAACCATTTTGCTGCCCTACTAGGGCAGAATAGTTCGTTCTGCTCAGATCAGCTAACTGTTTTTCCAGAACACGGAAGTCTAATCGACATCCAATCCACACTTGAGAAAACCACTTTTCTGCCCCACTAGGGCAGAATGAGTGAACAAACTCTTTGTTTTCATAGGAAACGGAACGAGGTTTTGTTCACACCAGTTCCTGCCCTACTAGGGCAGAATCGTGTGTTCTGCTCAGATCAGCTAACTGTTTTTCCAAAACACGGAAGTCTAATCGACATCCAATCCACACTTGAGAAAAACCACTTTTCTGCCCTACTAGGGCAGAATGAGTGAACAAAATCTTTGTTTTCATAGGAAACGGAACGAGGTTCTGTTCACACCACTTTTCTGCCCTACTAGGGCAGAATGAGTGAACAAAATCTGTTTCCTCGTAGGATACGGAACGTTGTTTTCTCCGAACCATTTTGCTGCCCTACTAGGGCAGAACACCTGCTCAGATCAGCTAACTGTTTTTCCAGAACACGGAAGTCCAATCGACATCCAATCCACACTTGAGCAAAACCACTTTTCTGCCCTACTAGGGCAGAATGAGTGAACAAACTCTTTGTTTTCATAGGAAACGGAACGAGGTTCTGTTCACACCACTTTTCTGCTCTACTAGGGCAGAATGAGTAAACAAAATCTGTTTCCTTGTAGGATACGGAACGTTGTTTTCTCCAAACCATTTTGCTGCCCTACTAGGACAGAACAGTTTGTTCTGCTCAGATCAGCTAACTGTTTTTCCAGAACACGGAAGTCTAATCGACATCCAATCCACACTTGAGCAAAACCACTTTTCTGCCCTACTAGGGCAGAATGAGTGAACAAACTCTTTGTTTTCATGAGAAACGGAACGAGGTTCGGTTCACACTACTTTTCTGCCCTACTAGGGCAGAATGAGTGAACAAAATCTGTTTCCTCGTAGGATACGGAACGTTGTTTTCTCCGAACCATTTTGCTGCCCTACTAGGGCAGAACAGTTTGTTCTGCTCAGATCAGCTAACTGTTTTTCCAGAACACGGAAGTCTAATCGACATCCAATCCACACTTGAGAAAAACCACTTTTCTGCCCTACTAGGGCAGAATGAGTGAACAAACTCTTTGTTTTCATAGGAAACGGAACGAGGTTCTGTTCACACTACTTTTCTGCCCTACTAGGGCAGAATGAGTGAACAAAATTTGTTTCCTCGTAGGATACGGAACGTTGTTCTCTCCGAACCATTTTGCTGCCCTACTAGGGCAGAATAGTTCGTTCTGCTCAGATCAGCTAACTGTTTTTCCAGAACACGGAAGTCTAATCGACATCCAATCCACACTTGAGAAAACCACTTTTCTGCCCCACTAGGGCAGAATGAGTGAACAAACTCTTTGTTTTCATAGGAAACGGAACGAGGTTTTGTTCACACCAGTTCCTGCCCTACTAGGGCAGAATCGTGTGTTCTGCTCAGATCAGCTAACTGTTTTTCCAGAACAGGAAAGTCTCATTGACATCCGATCCTCACTCAAGCAAAATCACTTTTCTGCCCTACTAGGGCAGAATGAGTGAACACAATCTTTGTTTTCATAGGAAACGGAACGAGATTCTGTTCACACCAGTTTCTGCCCTACTAGGGCAGAATGAGTGAACAAACTCTTTGTTTTCATAGGAAACGGAACGAGGTTCTGTTCACACCAGTTCCTGCCCTACTAGGGCAGAATCGTGTGTTCTGCTCAGATCAGAACCTCGTTCCGTTTCCTATGAAAACAAAGAGTTTGTTCACTCATTCTGCCCTAGTAGGGCAGAAAAGTGGTTTTGCTCGAGTGAGGATCGGATGTCAATGAGACTTTCCTGTTCTGGAAAAACAGTTAGCTGATCTGAGCAGAGCAAACGATTCTGCCCTAGTAGGGCAGCAAAATGGTTCGGAGAGAACAGCGTTCCGTATCCTACGAGAAAACAGATTTTGTTCACTCATTCTGCCCTAGTAGGGCAGAAAAGTGGTTTTGCTCGAGTGTGGATCGGATGTCAATGAGACTTTCCTGTTCTGGAAAAACAGTTAGCTGATCTGAGCAGAACAAACGATTCTGCCCTAGTAGGGCAGAAAAGTGGTTTTGCTCGAGTGTGGATCGGATGTCGATGAGACTTTCCTGTTCTGGAAAAACAGTTAGCAAACTATTCTGCCCTAGTAGGGCAGCAAAATGGTTCGGAGAGAACAACGTTCTGTATCCTACGAGGAAACAGATTTTGTTCACTCATTCTGCCCTAGTAGGGCAGAAAAGTGGTTTTGCTCGAGTGTGGATCGGATGTCAATGAGACTTTCCTGTTCTGGAAAAACAGTTAGCTGATCTGAGCAGAACAAACGATTCTGCCCTAGTAGGGCAGAAACTGGTGTGAACAGAACCTAGTTTCGTTTCCTATGAAAACAAAGAGTTTGTTCACTCATTCTGCCCTAGTAGGGCAGAAAAGTGGTTTTGCTCGAGTGTGGATCGGATGTCAATGAGACTTTCCTGTTCTGGAAAAACAGTTAGCTGATCTGAGCAGAACAAACGATTCTGCCCTAGTAGGGCAGCAAAATGGTTCGGAGAGAACAACGTTCCGTATCCTACGAGGAAACAGATTTTGTTTACTCATTCTGCCCTAGTAGGGCAGAAAAGTGGTTTTGCTCGAGTGTGGATCGGATGTCAATGAGACTTTCCTGTTCTGGAAAACAGTTAGCTGATCTGAGCAGAACAAACGATTCTGCTCTAGTAGGGCAGCAAAATGGTTCGAAGAAAACAACGTTCCGTATCCTACGAGGAAACAGATTTTGTTCACTCATTCTGCCCTAGTAGGGCAGAAAAGTGGTTTTGCTCGAGTGTGGATCGGATGTCAATGAGACTTTCCTGTTCTGGTAAAACAGTTAGCTGATCTGAGCAGAACAAACGATTCTGCTCTAGTAGGGCAGAAACTGGTGTGAACAGAACCTCGTTTCGTTTCCTATGAAAACAAAGAGTTTGTTCACTCATTCTGCCCTAGTAGGCAGAAAAGTGGTTTTGCTCGAGTGTGGATCGGATGTCAATGAGACTTTCCTGTTCTGGAAAAACAGTTAGCTGATCTGAGCAGAACAAACGATTCTGCCCTAGTAGGGCAGAAACTGGTGTGAACAGAACCTCGTTTCGTTTCCTATGAAAACAAAGAGTTTGTTCACTCATTCTGCCCTAGTAGGGCAGAAAAGTGGTTTTGCTCGAGTGTGGATCGGATGTCAATGAGACTTTCCTGTTCTGGAAAAACAATTAGCTGATCTGAGCAGAACAAACGATTCTGCCCTAGTAGGGCAGAAACTGGTGGGAACAGAACCTCGTTCCGTTTCCTATGAAAACAAAGAGTTTGTTCACTCATTCTGGCCTAGTAGGACAGAAAAGTGGTTTTGCTCGAGTGTGGATCGGATGTCGATGATACTTTCCTGTTCTGGAAAAACAGTTAGCTGATCTGAGCAGAACAAACTAATCTGCCCTAGTAGGGCAGAAAAGTGGTTTTGCTTAAGTGTGGATTGGATGTCGATTAGACTTTCTTGTTCTGGAAAAACAGTTAACTGATTTGAGCAGAACAAACTATTCTGCCCTAGTAGGGCAGCAAAATGGTTCGGAGAGAACAACGTTCCGTATCCTACGAGGAAACAGTTTTGTTCACTCATTCTGCCCTAGTAGGGCAGAAAAGTGGTTTTTCTCAAGTGTGGATTGGATGTCGATTAGACTTTCCTGATCTGGAAAAACAGTTAGCTGATCTGAGCAGAACAAACGATTTTGCCCTAGTAGGGCAGGAACTGGTGTGAACAGAACCTCGTTCCGTTCCCTATGAAAACAAAGAGTTTGTTCACTCATTCTGCCCTAGTAGGGCAGAAAAGTGGTTTTTCTCAAGTGTGGATTGGATGTCGATTAGACTTCCGTGTTCTGGCAAAACAGTTAGCTGATCTGAGCAGAACAAACTGTTCTGCCCTATTAGGGCAGCAAAATGGTTCGGGGAAAACAACGTTCAGTATCCTACGAGGAAACAGATTTTGTTCACTCATTCTGCCCTAGTAGGGCAGAAAAGTAGTGTGAACAGAATCTCGTTCCGTTTCCTATGAAAACAAAGAGTTTGTTCACTCATTCTGCCCTAGTAGGGCAGAAAAGTGGTTTTGCTCAAGTGTGGATTGGATGTCGATTAGACTTCCGTCTTCTGGAAAAACAGTTAGCTGATCTGAGCAGAACCAACTATTCTGCCCTAGTAGGGCAGAAACTGGTGTGAACAAAACCTCGTTCCGTTTCCTATGAAAACAAAGAGTTTGTTTACTCATTCTGCCCTAGTAGGGCAGAAAAGTGGTTTTGCTTAAGTGTGGATCGGATGTCGATTAGACTTTCTTGTTCTGGAAAAACAGTTAGCTGATCTGAGCAGAACAAACTATTCTGCCCTAGTAGGGCAGCAGAATGGTTCGGAGAGAACAACGTTCCGTATCCTACGAGGAAACAGATTTTGTTCACTCATTCTGCCCTAGTAGGGCAGAAAAGTAGTGTGAACAGAACCTCGTTCCGTTTCCTATGAAAACAAAGAGTTTGTTCACTCATTCTGCCCTAGTAGGGCAGAAAAGTGGTTTTTCTCAAGTGTGGATTGGATGTCGATTAGACTTCCGTGTTCTGGAAAAACCGTTAGCTGATCTGAGCAGAACAAACTGTTCTGCCCTAGTAGGGCAGCAAAATGGTTTGGAGAAAACAACGTCCGTATCCTACGAGGAAACAGATTTTGTTCACTCATTCTGGTTTTGCTCGAGTGTGGATTGGATGTCGATTAGACTTCCGTGTTCTGGAAAAACAGTAGCTGATCTGAGCAGAACAAACTGTTCTGTCCTAGTAGGGCAGCAAAATGGTTTGGAGAAAACAACGTTCCGTATCCTACAAGGAAACAGATTTTGTTCACTCATTCTGCCCTAGTAGGGCAGAAAAGTAGTGTGAACAGAACCTCGTTCCGTTTCCTATGAAAACAAAGAGTTTGTTCACTCATTCTGCCCTAGTAGGGCAGAAAATGGTTTTGCTCAAGTGTGGATTGGATGTCGATTAGACTTCCGTGTTCTGGAAAAACAGTTAGCTGATCTGAGCAGATGTTCTGTCCTAGTAGGGCAGCAAAATGGTTCGGAGAACCATTTTGCTTAAGTGTGGATTGGATGTCGATTAGACTTTCTTGTTCTGGAAAAACAGTTAGCTGATCTGAGCAGAACAAACTATTCTGCTCTAGTAGGGCAGCAAAATGGTTCGGAGAGAAGAACGTTCCGTATCCTACGAAGAAACAGATTTTGTTCACTCATTCTGCCCTAGTAGGGCAGAAAAGAGGTGTGAACAGAACCTCGTTCCGTTTTCTATGAAAACAAAGATTTTGTTCACTCATTCTGCCCTAGTAGGGCAGAAAAGTGGTTTTGCTTGAGTGAGGATCGGATGTCAATGAGACTTTCCTGTTCTGGAAAAACAGTTAGCTGATCTGAGCAGAACACACGATTCTGCCCTAGTAGGGCAGGAACTGGTGTGAACAGAACCTCGTTCCGTTTCCTATGAAAACAAAGAGTTTGTTCACTCATTCTGCCCTAGTAGGGCAGAAACTGGTGTGAACAGAACCTCGTTCCGTTTCCTATGAAAACAAAGATTTTGTTCACTCATTCTGCCCTAGTAGGGCAGAAAAGTGGTTTTCTCAAGTGTGGATTGGATGTCGATTAGACTTCCGTGTTCTGGAAAAACAGTTAGCTGATCTGAGCAGAACGAACTGTTCTGCCCTATTAGGGCAGCAAAATGGTTCGGGGAAAACAACGTTCCGTATCCTACGAGGAAACAGATTTTGTTCACTCATTCTGCCCTAGTAGGGCAGAAAAGTAGTGTGAACAGAATCTCGTTCCGTTTCCTATGAAAACAAAGAGTTTGTTCACTCATTCTGCAATAGTAGGCAGAAAAGTGGTTTTGCTCAAGTGTGGATTGGATGTCGATTAGACTTCCGTGTTCTGGAAAAACAGTTAGCTGATCTGAGCAGAACAAACTATTCTGCCCTAGTAGGGCAGAAACTGGTGTGAACAGAACCTCGTTCCGTTTCCTATGAAAACAAAGAGTTTGTTTACTCATTCTGCCCTAGTAGGGCAGAAAAGTGGTTTTGCTTAAGTGTGGATCGGATGTCGATTAGACTTTCTTGTTCTGGAAAAACAGTTAGCTGATCTGAGCAGAACAAACTATTCTGCCCTAGTAGGGCAGCAAAATGGTTCGGAGAGAACAACGTTCCGTATCCTACGAGGAAACAAATTTTGTTCACTCATTCTGCCCTAGTAGGGCAGAAAAGTAGTGTGAACAGAACCTCGTTCCGTTTCCTATGAAAACAAAGAGTTTGTTCCCTCATTCTGCCCTAGTAGGGCAGAAAAGTGGTTTTTCTCAAGTGTGGATTGGATGTCGATTAGACTTCCGTGTTCTGGAGAAACAGTTAGCTGATCTGAGCAGAACAAACTGTTCTGCCCTAGTAGGGCAGCAAAATGGTTTGGAGAAACAACGTTCCGTATCCTACGAGGAAACAGAAACAAAGAGTTTGTTCACTCATTCTGCCCTAGTAGGGCAGAAAAGTGGTTTTGCTCAAGTGTGGATTGGATGTCGATTAGACTTCCGTGTTCTGGAAAAACAGTTAGCTGATCTGAGCAGGTGTTCTGCCCTAGTAGGGCAGCAAAATGGTTCGGAGAGAACAACGTTCCGTATCCTACGAAGAAACAGATTTTGTTCACTCATTCTGCCCTAGTAGGGCAGAAAAGTGGTGTGAACTTTTCTGCCCTACTAGGGCAGAATGAGTGAACAAACTCTTTGTTTTCATAGGAAACGGAACGAGGTTCTGTTCACACTACTTTTCTGCCCTACTAGGGCAGAATGAGTGAACAAAATCTGTTTCCTCGTAGGATACGGAACGTTGTTCTCTCCGAACCATTTTGCTGCCCTACTAGGGCAAAATAGTTTGTTCTGCTCAGATCAGCTAACTGTTTTTCCAGAACAAGAAAGTCTAATCGACATCCGATCCACACTTAAGCAAAACCACTTTTCTGCCCTACTAGGGCAGAATGAGTAAACAAACTCTTTGTTTTCATAGGAAACGGAACGAGGTTTTGTTCACACCAGTTTCTGCCTACTAGGGCAGGAATAGTTTGTTCTGCTCAGATCAGCTAACTGTTTTTCCAAAACACGGAAGTCTAATCGACATCCAATCCACACTTGAGAAAAACCACTTTTCTGCCCTACTAGGGCAGAATGAGTGAACAAAATCTTTGTTTTCATAGGAAACGGAACGAGGTTCTGTTCACACCACTTTTCTGCCCTACTAGGGCAGAATGAGTGAACAAAATCTGTTTCCTCGTAGGATACGGAACGTTGTTTTCTCCGAACCATTTTGCTGCCCTACTAGGGCAGAACACCTGCTCAGATCAGCTAACTGTTTTTCCAGAACACGGAAGTCTAATCGACATCCAATCCACACTTGAGCAAAACCACTTTTCTGCCTACTAGGGCAGAATGAGTGAACAAACTCTTTGTTTTCATAGGAAACGGAACGAGGTTCTGTTCACACCACTTTTCTGCTCTACTAGGGCAGAATGAGTAAACAAAATCTGTTTCCTTGTAGGATACGGAACGTTGTTTTCTCCAAACCATTTTGCTGCCCTACTAGGACAGAACAGTTTGTTTTGCTCAGATCAGCTAACTGTTTTTCCAGAACACGGAAGTCTAATCGACATCCAATCCACACTTGAGCAAAACCACTTTTCTGCCCTACTAGGGCAGAATGAGTGAACAAACTCTTTGTTTTCATGAGAAACGGAACGAGGTTCGGTTCACACTACTTTTCTGCCCTACTAGGGCAGAATGAGTGAACAAAATCTGTTTCCTCGTAGGATACGGAACGTTGTTCTCTCCGAACCATTTTGCTGCCCTACTAGGGCAGAATAGTTCGTTCTGCTCAGATCAGCTAACTGTTTTTCCAGAACACGGAAGTCTAATCGACATCCAATCCACACTTGAGAAAACCACTTTTCTACCCCACTAGGGCAGAATGAGTGAACAAACTCTTTGTTTTCATAGGAAACGGAACGAGGTTCTGTTCACACCAGTTTCTGCCCTACTAGGGCAGAATCGTGTGTTCTGCTCAGATCAGCTAACTGTTTTTCCAGAACAGGAAAGTCTCATTGACATCCGATCCTCACTCAAGCAAAACCACTTTTCTGCCCTACTAGGGCAGAATGAGTGAACAAACTCTTTGTTTTCATAGGAAACGGAACGAGGTTC